>BMAV01027404.1:181183-228199 GCA_019973955.1 Trichonephila inaurata madagascariensis | reverse complement strand
TACTGCACGTCACGTTCATCAGTGTAGAAGCTCCTGGTTTAACCCTTAGCTTCCCACTGTTGCATTTGTGCAACATATAATTTATTTTAATTTAACAGACACAATATTTTTTAATTACCTACAAATCACTCATCTGAGAAAAAAAAGATCACTGCAACGAAATACATGCTAATTTTGTCACAAGATGGAAGTACTTTTTTTCCAGAAATCACAAGAATTATAAAAATCTCGAATGCCTCAAGAACTGTGTTTTTGCTATAAAAAGAATCCATTATATTTTATGATTCATCTTGTTTATTGACGAAATAAATTACCAGGTAAGAAATTCAAACATTTTATGATGAATAATAAAATCCTCGTATAAAAAAATGTTTTGTAATTTACAGCACTACTGCGCAATATTGCACTTCTGCAACAGAAAAAAAAAAAATGACTGAAATTCAATCTAAAACCGCTTAATTTTTTATTTATATATATTTTCCTTTTATTATTACTTGAGAACTAGCTGATATAATTTTGCATAGAAATTTAAAAAAATTGGAAGGTTAAGGGTTAAGTAATCACGTACACATCAATGCTTAAGGCTCTAGCCAGTTGAAAAACGGAAGTTATGCTGTTCTCACATAGTTGCAGTAATATCCGCATTTGCAACATATCCAAATAATTAACACTTACAACATTTTCTTCAAAAAAAAAAAACTATTTTCATTGTAATAAAGCATAAACTGAATCTTTTCTTGGGCAGTAGCTAATAGATCTCGCTACATATTAAAATTTTTTTTCACCAAGTGGGTGGTGGATATTTAGTCTATCTACATGCGTTAAATAAGCTAAAACGCATAAAAATCAATACAAATGGCAGCACGATAGCTTTTTTTGCATTTCACGTCAACTGATGAGTAGTTAAAATCAATTTTTCTCTGTGTAAATCTGCAAATTGTGTTTTGATTGCAATAAATAGAATTTTTTATCTTTGAAAAAAATTTCGACATACCTTAAGTGTACTTTTCTCTCATCTGAATGAATTAAGTAAATGTGCAATTAAAAAAATGTTTTCTTTAGGTTTTTGGAAAGCTTTTATATGTGAATATAGAGGCTCTTTCCACTGCCCACATAGAACAGAAAAACGACTTTGAAATTTTTGCTCTTCCTCCACTTGAGAGAGTCACAACAGGAGGTGATCTGTACAAGAAATGCTGTCTTTGCAATACCAGAAAAGACGTTCATCGTTCTCAATGGCTGTATCGGTCCTGCAACGTTCCACTGTGCCCTCAAGCAAATGGACCTACTAGCTTTGAAAAGTTCCACAGTAAATAGCTCGTCAAATTTGTGAAATAACTAATTTAAATCCTCAAAAATTTTACTTTATTTCTAACATTTTATATTAAAATTAAAATATAAAATGTGGATAAAATGCTATTTTTAATGTATACGTAAGTAAGTATTTTTCTAAGTACAATTATTCTGTTGTTATTTAATTACAGTTATACTTTGTATTTAATTATTCTTGAAATAGTTATTAGCATAACTGTTAGTTTTTCATAAAAAGTTTATTGTAATATGATTCATTATTTTTGTCCTCAAAAATAAGTTAAAACGTCTAGCCACCACCCAGGAAAGAAATCCTTGATCAGAATTTTTTTTTGACTAGATAATGTTTATGGAAGATGAGAACATTACATTTTTTATTTTTATTTTTTTTACTTTATCACAGAAAAGTGTATTTTAGCCTTGTTCCCGTTAAAGGGTTCTTTGTCTTTATCGTCATTTCTGAATTTCAATTACAGATTTCCATAGTTGATCAACAATTTGAAAAAAAAAACTTGGTACTGATGTGTATCACATATTGTGAAGCCCGTCATAGGTACTAAAACACAAGTTTTTTTAAAATCCAGTAATTCCTTTCTGCTATCCCTGTACGCAACTATCTACAAACGTACAAAAATTATTACGTTTCTAAAACATTGAGAAAGAAAACATGTTAGACGCACTTGAATAACTACAAATACACTCTAATAAAATTCTTACCCTTTGAGCCTATGATTGCAGGTTTAAACACAGCTTTAAGACACCAAACTTTCATTTTATTCGTCTATATTTTGGGGCTTAAATAAAATTAAGGAGATAACATATAGTTTCAGAAATAAATTAAATACTAAAATAAATTTGTGAAGTTACAATTTCCACAATTATAAAGTATTAAAAAGGAATCGTATTACTTAAATAATGAAACAGATTTTAAACTATTAGAATAAATTTAAACAAAAAATACAATAAATTTCTTTCTAATAGAGAATAATATTCTTGCTTTATTATTAGAAAGAAAATAAAAGAGCCCTTCAAAAAATGTAGTATTTTAAAAATATGAAAAAAGTATATATTATTTAAATGCATTCTTTTTTTTTTAAATAAAAAAATAGAAAGTGTAAGAAAAGACTAAAATTTTTTAAAAAAATTTTCATTTAATTCCAAGGAGGTAAACCATTAGTAATATCTATGATTAAGCAAAGTAAATAACAGATATTAATATATAAAATATATAAAACTTTTTTTAGGTTTTTTTAGAGATTTAATAATGCGCTATAATGTTCTAAATATTATCTTATAATGCTCTAATATTAATTGTGTGTATTGTTATTTTTATAATTTAACTAAGAATTAGTTTGCCAATAGTTAAGTATTTTAGTTATGTAAATTGATATTTGAATATTTGTTTTCCACAATGAAATTTTAACAATGCACAGTCATTTTATTATAAGCTAAAATATGCAAACATGCTAAAATGCTAAAAAATTATGCTAAAATGCATTATTTTATAAGAAATATAATAGGATTTATAAGATTTATAAATTATATCCAAAAAGAAATTAAAAACTTTTTTTAATTATTAAAAAAAAAATGTAAAATAACGTATCCAGTTTGATTTACTATTTGAAAACCTTCTTACCTACTTTTTCATAAGTAAAATTTTACTACAACTGTTGTCTGGAGTGGATCACTATAGTTGCATTGAACTTAATCTTTATTGATATAAGCATCTGAATCCATAACCATCATTTAGGGGGTAGGTTCAGAATTTCGACCCCAAAACACATTTTTTACTTTTCCCATTTTTATAAAATATGAAATATTACGCTTCTAATGGTACAAAAATTAGCATTCTACGTGCAGTAAAAGTATTTTTAATAATTTTTGAATTGGCTTACCACCTGTTAAGAGTTTACCTGCGACGCCCACTCATGTGTAAACAAACTTTTTTCTACATTTTAAGCCCTCAATATCACTATTTATTTCATTGTTATTTAAAATACTTTGAACGGCAACGCCTATTAGAAGAAATGAAGAGAAGCAAAGGTTTGTTTACTATTTGAAAAGTGCTGTTTGCATTGAATTTTGAAAGTACTTAGTTAAGGTGACAGAACACCTTTAAAACTCAATTTTTGTCAAATTTTATCGATTTTTTGTTTTTGATCTTATATTAAAAGTCAATCTTTTATCTTTGTAAATCTGTTTAAATTTTGTTTCTATCTTAATTGGAAGCCGAGTTACAGCTTTCTAAATATTACTTAATCATAAATTTCTAGGACAGGAAATGGTTTTCTGCTAACCGGAAGCGCCCCGAGTTGTTTGTTTACGTTTCTCTTTCATGGTATATGACATGAAATATTATAATTAATATACAAAATATTTAGTCAGAAATTAAATGGATCATTTAAGACAAATATAAATGTATTTGGAAATACATTTTTCCTTTTTATGTTGAAAACCTGACAGCAAGTTTGTTGTTTTGACTTTGTTTTGCTAGCTGCAAGTGTCTGATTTTCTTTGAAAGAATCCAACAGCGTAAAAAGTTTATTTGATTGTTTTTATTCTGTTTTATTTTAACTTAAAAATGGTTAAAAGTATTGCTAGAAAGCGCAAGTGGCAATTTTATGTGGAAAACAAATTTACAAAAATCTTCGAAAATAACATCACTCTGCACCCTGAATGTACTGCTAGCTCTTCAAAGTTAGGAAATGAGAGTTTTGTCAACTGCAGAAATAGGAAATACCTGGTCCTGTGTTTGGAAACAGAATCGTTGACCTTGAACTTATTGTAAAGCTCTCCTTTTGCTCAACTTTTGCTGCCCAAAAATGTTTTGCTGAAAAAGTAGAACTATTTGAGGATTCCAGATATGGATTATGCTCCCCATTTTACACTAAAATGTGTCTCGTGACTTTTTCTTTGCATTTATCATATCCAAAATGTTGTAAATGCACCTGTCATAAATACGAGGCTTGTATTTGGTATGCGGCAGATAGGCAAAGGTTTTGCTGGGGCATTAAGATTATGCTCAACATTAAATTTGCCTCGACTCAACTGTGTAAAACTTCAAGTTTACAAAAACCAGAAGCAAAGCTTTAAAAAGTGTTTCAGGAAGTAGCTGGAGAAATCCATGATAAAAAACTGCTACCGAAATTCTGGAGAAAAACAATAAAAATCTCTTCTGATATTGTAAAATGTGGGCATATCGGTGGATGGCACATGGCAGCGAAGAGGCTATACATCTATAAATGGCTGTGTTGCTGCAATATCAGTTGATACTGGTAAGGTGTTAGATAGAAGTTATGTCGTCCCACTGTCCTACACATGTAAGAGACTTCAGACTTATGCCAAGAAACTTTGAATATGAGTCGTCAAAAGCCGACCACATATGTCAGTGTAATCCTCACAGGCTCTTCATCAAAATGGAAATTGTGGGGCTTCCTGAATATTTCTTTGATCAGAAAAAAAAAAAACCACAGACTTCAATACACTCAATAGTATGGGGATGGTGACTCAAAAGCTTTTATGAGTGTGAAAGACACTTAAAGAATAAACAGTGTGGCTAAGTTTGAGTGCATTGGCCATGTACAAAATAGAGTGCCCACGTTCATAAAAACTGAAAACTAAAAACTAAAGGACTGTCTGGTAAAGGCAAATTAACCGATAATTTTATCGACAGACTTCAAACTACTACGGAATTGCTGTTCGCAAGCGCAATGCCGGGTGCAAGCGCGTAACTTGAATGCCATGCAGCAAAATGTAATTGCTGGGTGTTATATCACTGTGCATCAAGTGATAAGAAAACCGATTCATGGTCAATGCCCAATAGGGAAAGAAAGTTGGTGTTATTTTCAGCGGGGGTGGCAATGGAACAAAAATATTCCACAAAATATGCTGGTTTATCAAATAATGTTTAAATAAAATTAAACAGTATATTTAGAACTATGCGACAAACAGATATTAAGCAAGTGTTTACATGGAAGTACGAAAAATGCCAACGAGTGTTTTAATGGAATAGTTTGGCAAAAAGTGTCCCAAAAGGGATGATTTTTTTTGCTAAAAAACAATTATGTGTTTAAAGCCATCCGGATGACCATTGTCCCGGTTCCGGTGTTAGAGGTGTGGGATTATAAAAATGATGAAATAGTAGTTCTAATACAACTTTTAAAGAATAATTATATTACTTAAATTTAATTTGACAATTTTAATTAAAGTGAGATTAACACCCAAATTAAACCGTGTATTTAAGTCAGATCATTAAACTAGACCCTTTTTTATCTCATTATCATTAATAATCCTATTCATCTAATTATTTTTATATCAAATATTACCTTTTGCAGATCTCCTTCCTTTACCTAAAGAACGATATCTATAAATTCCTTTTTTGCGATGATTCCAACCTCTTTATCTTAGGCTTCTATTTTTTCCAAAACTATGGGACTGCTAACTTTTGATCTGAAAGTTTTACACTGCTTTTACGCTATCGATCAGAATTTCCCACTACTATTCTAACCCCGGTATCGATCAGAAAAATTCCACACTACTATCTCTAAGCTTGCCGGCATATTTTTATCATCAAAAGTTCTATCCTTTTATAGTATATTCATTTACATATTATGTTCTTTATCTTTTTGGGTATTGGGTTTGGGAAAAAGTTTTGCCATTAATCGGGCGTCAAAGAACATGGGGAGTTATGTTAGCGGAAGGACGGAGAGACGTCAAAACCCCTCCAAGAAAAAAAAAAAACGTGTTTATTTTAAGGGTTCTAATGCCCAAAAATTAGTGTCTAAATCTTTTATTTCTAAATTTCTTCGCTTTCTGAGTTTTATTTAAATTTTAATCTTAAACCTCATTTTAATTTTTTTATGATTTCCAATATTTATTTGACTTTAATTTTTCATTGAATTTTAATTTTTAAATTTTAACTTTTAAATTTCCCAAAATTTATCTTGACTTTTTTTTTCATTCTCATCTTAGAATTAAATTTTAATATTAAATTTTAAATTTAAATTTGCAATAAATTTTACTCCAAAACGGGCCAACAAATTACGTTTAATTTTCCCACTCTCACTTTTACATTCATTACTTAAAATATTTATACACTTTAAATTTTTTTAAAACAAATATTCTGGGTGCGCAGCCCCAATTTTTTGACCTAAATTTCCCATATGGAGCTGGTATTTCCGCTCCCTTCTTGTTGAAGCTAAAATTGATCCCTTTTCAAGATTTTGGGGGCAGTCCCTGAAATGAAAACCTTTTTAGTCTCTTTTTCCATAATATCAATCAATTTCACATATAATTTATATATCACAAAAATTTTTATCTCCATTCCCCACATTCACGTCCAACGATGAGGTGCTATCACCTTCTTTTTCGGTTGTACTGGGAATTTTTGTTGAAGGCTTGTAATCCCTTTTCGTCCTTCCTTTACTTTCCCAATTGTCTCCTTGGCTGGTCGGGGGGTTTTTCTGTTTCCGTCGGGGCCCTTTGACGTGTTGATTTATTTGGAACTTTTGTGCATTTCTTCGTTTTTTTTCCTGCTTTTGGGAAAAAGTACTGGGTGACATTTGTCTTTTATTAATTTTTTTCCCTTTTTTCCACTTTTTTTTGGTCCACTTGCCCCCCACAAAACCCGATCTTTTAAAACCCCCATTATATCTAAACCTTTGTTTTTTTTTCATTCCCAACTGAACTAGGTAGTGATCTGACCAGTGATTTTTTTTATGGGTCCCTTCTGTATTTTTTTTATTGATTTGATTGGTTACCAATCCCTTTTCCCCTAACTTACGTTTCACCGCAGATTTTTTTCCCCATATTGTGACTCATTTTATCTTTTGATGTACTTTTTCCGAAGTACTAGTTTCCTGACTTGATCTTATACTATTTGGGATACCTGTTCCTAATTCGACCTCGTCACATTTCCTATGACGATATATATTCTTATTTGATCTACGTTAACTGTTAATCTTTTCCTGATTTCCATATTACAATATTATTATCATTCTTAACTTCTAAGACCTCTATAAGGTCCTCAAATTTTGTTTAAATTTAGCACACATACTTTGTTAGCTGCTGAACTTACAGGGTGTTTCTAATAAGACCCAATCATTTACATTTATTCTTATGTCTTTCTACGTCTATTATAATATTTTTCCCACCTTCCTGTTTAATTTTCGTACTTAGTCTAGCTTCTCTGAATAACTTATATTTTGATTTTGAATTTGAACTTTCCTGATATCATAACTAGTTTTTTGAAATGGTGTAATCAATTTTCGACCTAAAAATAATTCAGCAGGTGTTTTCCCGTTGTTTCATTCACCGCCGTAATGAATAGCGTAAGCAAACTCACGTAAGTAAATTGATCCCAAGTATCGTGTTGATCATTAACATAATTTGCAATCATTTGCACTATATCTCGATTAACTCTTTCAGTCCGATTTGCTTGTGGTCGATATGCAACAGTCTTCACATGCCTTATGCCTAATCTTTCACTTTAAGTGCTCAAAAAATCTCGGATATAAATTAAATCTCATTATCACTTATTAATTTTATTGGAGCTCCATAACGCGATATAAAGTTATCAAAAATATCCGCTATTATATACGAGATGAGGCCTTAAGAGGTATAATTTCAGCCCATTTGCTGAAATGATCGGTTATTACTAAAATATAGCGGTTACGTCTTATTCTCGATATAGGATACGGGCCTAATAAATCTAACGTCACTATCTCATTCGGATAATTCGATATAATTGATTTAATCGACCAGCTGGTAACGCGTTTCTTATAGTTATTAACTTGGCACATATGGCATGTAGAGACATATTGATCAATGAATTTTCATGTAATGGGAAATAACAAACGTCCTGAATTTATGATACGTTTTAAATTGCCTAAGTGTCCAGCGATTGGCTTGTCATGAAATTCCCTCATTATTTCATTCCTTAAAGATTTTGGAATGTATACACGCATTTCACCTAATGACGTTGCGTGTTTCGCATAAAAATAACAATCCTTCAATTAAACGGAAATCGTGGGACCAATTCTCGTATATCGTTGCATTAACCGAGTTATCTCTTCCGGGTTTTCTAAATATCTATACATATGACCTAATTCTTGGGTCATTGTTCATTTATTAATTGTTCCTCATGAAGTAAGTACCAAATCCCCTGATTATGGCACAATTAATTTTATCACCAATTATACTATTCCCATGTTTTTTCGGTAAAACTGTAGCCACCATGTTTAACTTCATTTCTGACCCATTATCGTGTAATTTCCCTTTATTTCCCTTATTATCTTCAACCAGTAAATTTTTTGAATTTTCCGATTTCTGATCAAAATCTAATAGATTCTGACGTTTTTTATAAAATCATCCCAGAATACAGGTATTTAAATCTTTCAGCACATGAAAAGCCAATTTCTTTCGAATTGTCTGATGTGAATTTTTAATTTCACGTTGTTTTGGATTTCGCCCCCTGTGCTGTTATTACCGGGGCCCCGGTTTTTTAATTTGCTTATAAAAAAAAATATTTTCTAATACTTCTTCCCGATATAAATGATTTATCTGCTCCGGTGCCCCGCGCTTTAAAAAATGGGGTTATTTAATAAAATGGGAACGTGGGGGAATTCTACGGGATATACATATGGGAAAAAGTCAATTTCTCTTGTCGCACCCCTTGAGGTTGATCAAACCCAAAAATTTTTAAATCGTCCCTTTGCGCCCTATCGCCGATTGAAATTTTCACTAAACCCATTTTCAGGGCCCCCCTTTTTTAAATTATCATTTCGCTTTTTCGAAATGGAAACCCCCTTTGTTGAATCTTTGATCTTTTTCTGAAACCATTCCCCCCGAACCCTATTATTTTTACGGCTATTCTCGTAAAACTCATTTCTACGTTATTTGGTCTCCTTTTTTTTCAAAACCCCCAGTTTCTACCATTATTTTAAAATTAGGCATCCTATGCGCTTTTTGACCTCGTCTTTCTATATTATCGTTCTGAAAACCCCCCTTTGTAATTTGAAAAAAATATCTCTTCGAATTTGAAGACTTCAAAAAGTTGTATCGGTTTTGTGGATTTCTGACTTCCACGTAGTCCGGGATCTGTGGTTCGAGTCGAACTAAAATATGATCCACTAAGTCTCCCCGGGGACATTCCCTAATTCTAAACTTCTCTTTTTTTTAGTATCTATACACGAAATCAGTAGGATCCTGATTTTTTCCCCCTGCTGGGATATAAAATTGCAGTAGTTCTTTCTTTTTTTTCCCCCGGGAAAAGCCTTCGCTAATTCAGTTTTGAGCTGCGCAAAATCCGTGGCTGTATTTTGCACTAACAACGAACCAAAACGAATCCCAAACGAGCCCTTCCCCCTGAGATGACTTTTTAAGAAGCACAGACAGAATTGGGATTTGTAACTGTATGTTTTATCGATACACTCTATAAACTCTGCAATGTTCTCGCCCCCAAAAAAATAAAGGGTGAACAGTATTTCCACCTACTTTTACCTAACCCAAAATTATATAATTGGGGCCCATTGCGACATAGCCACCCTGTGATGACCATGTCGGCCGGTTCCGCTAAGCTAGAGGTGGGGGGATTAAAAAATGATGAGACATAGTAGTTCTTAATACAACTTTTATTAAAATAACTTATATTTAAATTTAATTTGAAATTTTAATTAAAGTGAGAGTTAACACCCAAATTAAAACTGTATTTAAGTCAATCACGAAAAGATCCTTTTTCTCAATTATCATTAAAATCCCATTCATCAATTACTTATATCAAAATTTCCTTTTTTTCAGATCTCCTTCCTTTACCTAAAGAACGATATCTATAAATTCCTTTTTAAGGATGATTCCAACCTATTTATCTTAGGCTTCTATTCTTTCCAAAACTATGGACTGCTCTCTTGATCTGCAAGATTTACCAACTTTGTCCGCTATCGATAGAATAATTCCACACTACTATCTCTAAGCTTGCGCGCATCGACAAAATAATTCCACACTACTTCTCTAAGTTCCCGCGCTATTCTTATCATCAAAGCTTCTATCCTTTTATAGTATATCTCATTTACATATTTGCGTTTATCTTTTTGGTATTGTTGGGTTTCCCATTAATCGGGCCGTAAAGAACATAGGAGTTATGTTAGGGAAGGACCGAGAACGTCACAGTTTTCAGATGCTATTATACACTTCAATAAAGGGGAAAGAGGTGTCTAAAGGTTTTAATAAGATGAATATAAAAAACCGGGTTTTTCCTTACGGGATATAAACATTTAGATAAATGCAAATCCGTGAATCAATTCTAATGCAGCCCCCAAAACAAAAAACACGGAAAATTTTAAGAGCACCCAAAAAAAAAAAAAATGTTTTGAAGTAAAAGATGGGGAGAATTATAAATCTGGTGCATTTTAATAAGAAAGTGTCTTTCTTGTAATCAGATGAGTTTAATGTTATTTTTGTCGTTTTCTCAAAATGAGTTTTTTCACATTTTTTCTTACCGCAAAACACAATATCTCAAAAGTTATGCTTGAATGAAATAAAAATTTTATATTTATGTTTTTTAAATACTTATACAGGAATAGACCTTTCTTAAGATTTTGTGTTGAGTAGAAAATTTTTTATATAGCAATAAAGTGAGAATTACAATAGCTTTTAAAGAGAGTGTCAACGTATAGAAGCTCGAAACACCATAACTTCTCACGTAATAGTTATATTACCAAAATAAGAGTCTATTCCCTAGATAAGGTTGTATGCTATATTATTCAATTTACAAAATGTCAATATATTATTATTTTTTTATAAAATACCCCTTTGACAGTAAAAATGCACACTAACAAAACTTTTCTTGGGTATTTTTCTAGTTTTAGAGACCCATTAGGTCATAAAATATGCATTTACAGGCAAAATTCAGGTTTATTCAAAAAATTTTCTTCGAAGGTGCTCTGTTACCTTAACTTTTTATCTAGCTACATTTGCTAACATTTGTAAAATATTTGCTGGAAAGTTTTGCTTTTTAAACAATACGAAACTGTAACGAGAGTGTAAACAGCATAATATGGCCACGGATACCGAAAAACGTTCTTGTGCACATTAAAAACTGGAATACTGGAAGCTATTCCCTCCTATTATTAAGGTAACATCACTAAATATTATGTTCTTGCAACGTTAGGTATATTTCCAGGTTTTTACACAGCTCGAGCAATCCAAGCAGTTGATCGAGAGATACTACAAAAAGCAAATTATGACATTTTACTAAATTCTAAAGAAGCAAGAGTAAAAGAGGCACAAGAAATGTATATTAGAGGATAATTTAGCTGAAGAAGGAAAAAACTCAAGCTATGGAGCTGGTATGCATTTATTATAAGTAAGTTTTTTACTAAAATCCATTTTTCTCTAAACTAACATTTTTACTGTATAAGGAACATTTTTTTCTTAACTATAGCATTTAACAGCTTATAACTTTGCATTATTAATAATTACACTCAAATATATACTTTAATCAAGGTTTTCTTTTAAAAAAATATTCTGACTTCATTTATGGCATTAAACATAATGAAACTTCACCGTTTTTGAAAAAAAAACCAGATTTGTGCAAAAAAAATTTTTTTTTTAAAAATAACTAGACATCTTATCCATAAAAGCTCTGATTAAAGTATGTATTATACTCCAAAGAATATTCAGTAAAAAATTGGAGATTTTTTTTCAATAGAATGTTTAGAAATGTTCCTTAAAAATACCTTTTTTTTAACATTACTGAGATACAGATCCTGTTTCGTGAACCTACCCCCTTAATACAAGTTTTCATAAACCCAGTTATTCTCCCCCCAAATGTAAGGAATCATTTCCAATTTACATAAGAATAAAGTTTGACATTTTCAAAGTAGCAAATAATTCATTTTAAAAGTTTCTAGAAAACTCTACAAAACTCCACGAACATACAATAAAAATAACTGCGTCGTACTTTTAGAAAGGTATATCAAAAGTGTCCAGCCACTTTGTCCTAAGCCCTCTAGACTTTTCTTACTCCTATAAGTTCCATATTGCAAACAGCAATAAAAGTCCAGACACAACCATGGCTTCTCAATATAAATTGCAAATTTGTTTTCTCTTGGAAATAATACTAAAAAAAAACCAATCCGAGGAATGCATCGCATAAGCTTTTACAGAAAAAAATATTTTCAGACAAAGTAAATTTTATCAATAATAAGGCCAAGAAAGTGCATTATTTTAATAGAATTTTCAAGATAAGTCTACAACACGTATGCAAAATTATTTTAGTAACAAGGAAATACTTTGAAAAATTTCATGTTAGAAAAGTAGATTATGATAACGAAGTCCAGGCTTTACCGAAGTTATATAAATGAAGTTACAAAAGTATATTCTTTCCTTCAAATAATGTTTTTATAATTAAAAAAAAAAACTCTCTCTAATGAAATTTATGTAAAAGATGTACACTGCTGCTCAACTAAAATGTATAATAATAAAGCACACATGAAGGCGTGAAACTTTCACAGTGCCTTCCTGCAATTGTTTATGAAGATGATAAGCATTTCTGCGAAACGCACATCATCTTCATCTGCAGCTTGACCAACAGAGGTATAAAAAGAAAACAGAATGCCGATTAGAAGCACTAGAGAAGGGCTTTTTCATACAGTTCCAGTATGAATTATAAAAGAATGCGATACTCATTCCACTTCGACTAGGGGCGGGCTGCTAAAGCCCAGTGGTCAAGGCATCGGATCATTTCAGACATGTCATGAGTTCGAACCCAGTACCACTAAAGACCCACCGTGTAGTGCAGCGATGCACGTTAAATCTGTCGAGAGCTGAAAACGTCCTCCCATTGGTGTGGTGCGGTAGTTAGGGGAGGGGGTGCCAGCTCAGGTGTCTTTCACATCACTTAACCATGGTTCAAAATTACGTGGTCCGTCGCCAAAAAGCAATCGTGTAGCTTAACAGTTGATGGTAATATTCACTCACTCACTCGACTTCGATTGAAGAAAAATTATTTACAGTGAAGAATGTGGATTTTCTTCTCAAGAAATTTCTCATGTATGTGCAGGCAGGTATACTGATGTATAACTCGGCGACATCAAGAATCATATAATAAACAATTTGTGTTTTTGCACAACAATCAGTGATTTACGTACCATTCAATATTGTTTTCAGTATAATGGAATTTCCATAAGATGTCCTTCGCATTGAATGACGAATATAAGGGACTGATTAACGAATATTTTCTATACAGACAATTTAAATATCTACATCTAATATCTCAAGGTCAGGTTTAAATCTCCACACAAAAGTGCATGGTTGCCGTTCTGATCCAGTGACAATAAAATCGTTTGGACAGGAATTATTTTTCATTTCCGCATCTTCGGTACGAATACAAACCAGAAGTATGTCCTTGGGTTTTGGCACTTATTGTCCACCCTTACCTTTAAAGCTTGTTTGCTGTAAGATTCCAATAGGATAACATGTGGTCAGACGTGCCACGTAGTGTTCTTAATAGCCAACCAGATTGCTTTACTGCCTTGGACTGCCACTTATCTGGAACTATCACCAAACGAACACGCTTGGAAAACTGACCCCACTTGCACTACTTCATGGTACACGAGATCAAATTGATAGCATGTTGGGACTGCATGTGGCAATATATACTGCCATACACGTCAAACACCTATTTCATTCAATATTGAAGCCAGCATTTGTAATGATCCCTGGAACACCTCTGAATGCTGATTTTATCAACCTCTTATCCTTGCAGAAAGTTGTTTTTTTCATAATTTAATCCATGTCTGTATTACCTCTGACATGAATTTAGTATTGATATATATATATATATATTTTGTCCTTGGGGTTGCATTTTGGATGGTAAACACAACGCTTACGCTGTGGAGATGAATTATGACATTCTAAGTTAAATAATAAAAAAGTTTCCTCTATGTTAAAAAAGTGTGCGGAGTTGGTAATGTAACGTATTATAATCTAAATTAAACAGGATATATACATGACATTAAAATATGGGCTTTCACAACCTCAGTTTTGACAACTACTAACAAGACTGTTAAAGAAAAACTATAGAATATTATTTTTTTCCTTTACAATGAAACCTAATATTTCAATTAGATACACATTCTTCCGTACATAAAAAATGACAATAGACATTTATAGTTAGCTTTTCTTTTTGGTTAATAAGGGATACAAATTTGTGGTTTACAATATTAGCGTAAGAGATAATTCAATAGAGTAATTAATTTACTGACATTGTTTTACATATTTTTTTTAGTAGAATTGTATTAATTTCAGTTTATTAAATTTTGTTTCCGCGTTTAAATGGCTGTTCGGTTACAAACAGTTGTCACAACAAGTATTCTTGTATTCCATTTCAATCTATAACAATACTCTATGATAGATATTTGTTGATGAAATCGTTCATTCTGTACCCTTTTCTCCCATATTACATGGAAAAAGTTCAGATCAAATAGTAAGAAAGTAATTTTAAATTACGTGTAACATGCTAAATTTTCAAAATGTTTCGCCTTATTTTGAGTTATACTTTTGTGGTTTGTATTTTTTATTCTTCAGAGAATTTTCCATAACATTCTTATTTAAAAGCCATGCGTTGTTTTTGATATTCGTAAGAAAGATTTTTACTGTATTTGCAAAAATATGGCTATTTTCTGTAATTTTACAGTATTTGGTATTTATAAATACCGTCAGTAGATAGAGAGTTAATTTGAGACATAATTGAAAAAATCTTTTGTGTAAGAATATAAATTCTTTTACGAAAAATAGGAATATTTTTTATAAAGACTCCTTTTTAACATTCCCAGAAAATCTTTTTCTTATTGGAAGTGAAAAGAAACGAGAACAATCGGTAGATAGAAAGTTTCTATCCTTTGCCGAAAAGGTAAAAGCATTTTTCCTGATTTTCGAAACTTGGAAACAAAAAATTGTCCAATAAATCTGCGGAATCTTTTAAAAGAGAATTGTGTAAAAAGTTAAAGACGACAGAGAAAAAATTCTAAATGTAATCTGCTTCCCCCAAAAGCAGCAAAAAATAAATAAATAAAAGGAGACACTGTTTTTATAACCTATTAATGTTTATTTTTCACGCGTATTTGAGTTACTTAATATTTTTATGAAACATACTAAAATAAGAGGGTCTAAATAAAAGCCAATTTGTCATGTATGATTCTGACAAAATTTTTTAAATTTCTGCATAAAAGTAGTTGTTTCTCACTCAGTGGAAAACATCCGATAATTTTGTAATATATGCAATCAGATAGGTCATTTTTTTTCCGGAAAAGATGTTCTCTGGAGTATACATGAAGGAAACGGCAAAATAAAAAGTTTATTTTTGCTGTGTAACATCTTTCCTGTCGGTAGCTGGAAATTTGATGGGAGTGATTTCGTAAAAAAGTGACGTATGTGTGTAACAGGATGTGACCCCTCGCATGGGGGTCAAACTCTAGTAGCCATCAAGCACTCGAGCGCTTGACTCTAAATCCGTTAGTTATGATATTGGGGGACATAAGTGCGGCAGAATGCTTATTTGAAAATGGACAAACAGTGATTTCGGTGGTGGTATACATTTCTTCGAATCAAACGTTTAAAAAAAAATTAAAGATTTCCTGCATTTTGTACTTTTACCACATAACAAAAGTGGTTCTGGTCTTTTAAAAAAATTATCACTCACTTCCCCTGATTTTGAGGGGGGATTTTAACTTTAACTTCAGTTTGCCAAAAGTCGAGCCACTCATAGCTTTTATGAATGATGAACTCAAGCTCGAAATGAACGCAAATTAGAATGTTTCGACTGCTAACAGTGGTACTATTATTAACGTTGATTTTTAATGGTTTTTAAATACTTTGAAATCACAAGTATATGTGTCATATTTTAGTTATCATAAGTCTATTGTCTCCGCTCTTCCCCAAATTGAACAAGAATAGTTATTTTTGATAAAATATTGCATTACTCCTTTTGTTAATTAAATACAGTTTTCATTAAAGATATAATTATTCGATAGAAAATTATTTCCAATCATACCCGCAAGCGATTTTTTTTTTTTAGGAAAAAAGTTAATATTGCGTATTTACCATGATAACATGCCATATGATACGTATCATATGCGACTACTGTAAGACTCGGTTTTTTTTTAAAAAATTTTTTTTAATGTTTATTACCACATGGAATGTAGTTTAGGTCTATGTGCTTTTTTATGGTCAAAAGCCAAAGTAGTTTTAATTAAACAAATATCGGTATTTAGTACGTGTTGTCATTTAATACAATGATAGGGCACCTACTAAATAGAAACAGGAAAAAAACATCCGATACATCTAACATTATCTTTAGTATTAGGTTTTAAATCCTACTGTCAAAATGCCAATGCACGATAAATCAGAATACGTAAAACAGCTTGGATTTAACTGATTACATAGTGCACGGAGAGAGCTTGGGTTATAAAACGTACCAATATATATTGTACTTTTCACTATTCGATATTCATTTATCCATAATCATCGACTTTAGTTATTTATAAAGTAGAAATATAGTTTTATCTGAAATGTGTGGAAGTTACCTCCCAAAATTAAACTTTCCCAACCCAATTTTCCATTTTTCTACCCTTTTATAACAGAATAAAAATTTGAAATAAATGTTTTATTTACTTTTCATCTAATATTTTACCTCAGAGCATCTTTTCCTCATAGGAAGAGTTGTCAAGGCAATGGACTTATAGCCAGCGTGTCATGAGCTCGAGCCTAGTACCGCTGAATACCCGGAGTGCAGGAGGGACCGATGCAGGTTAAATATGTCGAGGCTGAAACGTCCTCTCGTCGGCAGGGGTGTGGAAATTAGGGAAATGTGTAAGGCAGCTCAGGTGTCGTCCTCGTCACTTAAACATGGTTCAAAATTATACGTTTAGTTGCCAAGAGTGAGTGAGTGAGTTTGGTGTCTTATGGCGCAAGAGCCAGTTTTGGCTATACTGCACCAAACATTCATAGGTCTGTGGTCTGGACGGGGAAAGAAGAAAAGGAGATATTGGATGACAAGATGGCGGATCGAAAATAGAGAAGGATCACTGGGGTACCCCGGGGTTGTGACACCCGTGTTTACCAAAGATAGTAAACCCCATGGGAAAAGGAAAAGATCAGTAGAGGGTACCTCGGGATTGTGTAACACCCGTACCCACCTAAAGAAGGTGAGCCCCCTGAGGGGTGTTTCGTTGCCAAAAGCCCTCGAGTAGCTGAATAGTACAACGTTAATATTCACTCACTGCACATGGAGGGGTTCTAATTAATAATAATTTTTTCTAACTTTTTTACGACCCAACTTAATGTGTAATATATTAATAAGAACCTGAAACATACACGAGAATCAGTATACCCTTATATATATTACATATATTCAAAAAAGTCAATTATTTACTTCTTTTATTTTTTTCTTACCTTGTATAAAGTGTGTTGAAAAGAATATGGTGTTAATGTCAGAAAGATTTATTTTACAAATCATCAATAAAATAAATTTTATTCTAAGCAAAAATTTTACTCACAAATTATCAGACTTTTCTTTAGAACATACTTATTTTTACTGCAAACTAAAAGCCATTACTAATCGGTACAGTACATTTGCACTGCAAAGATTTTCACTGACAGATCTGTATGTTTATATGATACGAGTCCATAAATATCCACAGATCAATTACAAAACAAATAACCGTATCATTTTAAAACTTTAAAAATAACTTTTTCTTAAATAAATCTGATGTTTGATCTAATTATGCTAAACTATGTATTAATACTGAATAAAAATTTATAATTTTAATAGAAATTGTCTTTCAAAACTGCTCGTTAAAAAGTTTTTTACAAGTAAAGTGGTATTAGTTTAAATAGAAATTCTTATACTTTTAACCATTTTAAAATAAAAGCAGTTTTAAGTAGTAATCTTATTACTAAATATGTGTATACGATTAAATGTGCCTGATGTGTAATAATATACATAAATTTTTAAAAGCTCTTACATCAGAACTTCTGTTTTTCTTGTCGTTTTTTATTTCAAAAATGCATTTATTATAGTTTATAGAAAATAACTTTTTATTAAATTTATGATACCAAATGTTCTCCACTTAAAATTTCATTTTTGGTCAATAATGCGTTATTAATATTACAAAAATGATTCATAATACTAAAATAGTTAATTATTTAAAATTCATGAATTTGCTTTTAAAGAGTTGGCCAAATCAACTCTTATATGCCCCATAATTCCATTGGAAATTTCTTTGCTGTGCAATTTCGCTACAAACGAAGTTTCAAAAGTATGTTTTGAAATACAGATTATTTCAAAGAAATCTGAAAAGCTAATAGGAGGGACAGCTTATAAATTTAATATTTTGATTAATTAAATATTTAGATAAAAATTAACCTCTCGAATTATTTCGAAAAATTGAATAACTATGATTTGCTACATGATGATTTATTTTTGTAGTTTACTTGAAGAAAAATAGGGTTTTTTTTGAAAATTTTTTGTATCTTATGCAAATGAAACAGAAGTTTAAAATTGTAACGACTTGCATGAGCGAGTGCAATGCATTTATATGTATTTAATTGAAGATACTCTGATCCAGGTAGGTCAACAACCCTTTTTATTTTGGATGGAAAGCACACAGAACACATCAAATTACAGGAATCAGAATAACTACATAAAAAGGATATTACACAAAAACGCACACACACGTACAACAACAAGACTAAGGGTGGAATATAGATATCTTAACCGTACAGCACAGCAGTCGGGGTTAGTCAGTGCTTCTCAAACTTTCAATATTTGTGACCCAATATTCAATCATGATTTTCATAGCACCCCCTCTTCCTTATAATAACAATGTATTGAATTCAATAATACTATACTTTGTCGCTAAGGCTACAATGCGACTTTAACCTTTTAAGTGCCAACAATATATATAAAAGGTTCGCTCACCCAAAGCGTTGATTATCTCGGACTTATATATACGTATTTCCGTCTTTTCTGTGCATTACTATCCATAAAATTATTCTGAAGGCTTTGGATTGCAATAAAAGGATCTTGACAGTATTTGCGAAGGATTTACTAATTTCAGAGGATTTGCTTAGTTATTTCTTCCTTCCACTTCTTAATACATGACATACTCGTGCATACGTGGAAAACGGTGGCATTGGCGAGCGAAACGATTAATGTTTTATCGGCAGTTAGGGATTAATTATAAACTACATAAATAATTATCAAGATGAGTGTTAGTTTTTGTATATAATTTTATATATGTTAAGCCCATAGGGTCACAAGTTATTATTAATCTTGTTCTGAACTTTGTACTGTTAAATTTATTATGAAATATATTGTGAGGTACTGATACATTTATAAGTGTATTAAATCAGTTTAAATGTGTAAAATTATGCGAGTTATGTTAATCTGGGCAATTATGTCAGCATGTATTTTGTTTGTGTTTATTTTCAGTAAATTAACATATATATATATTTTTTAAAATAATGTTTAGTTTACGACTTTTCAATATGATGAATATGATTGTTACAAAGTCAAATTCCTATTTGTTCATGACATACATTCCTTTCTGCTTTGTGTCATTAAAATTAAGACCAAATATCAGAAGAACTTTATTTGATAAGAAGGCATGTAACTGACAGCTTGCACACTTTTTTGACGCTTATCACGAAAAGAAATTTGTTGCATTTTTTAATCAAGATCTTTTAAACTAACACAAAACGTTAGAGCCAAGGAAAAAAAAGATACACAGAGTGTTTCATTCTCGTCAACATAGATCTAAGCTTCTCATCAAAAGCACTTTCTCAAAGGCTAGATTAACAAAATCAATGTTGGAAATGAACCAAGTATTCATTAACTTATGTTACAATCTATTAGAGTTCGTCATGTACAGATACACATATGCAAGATAAACCTTACCATCTTAAAAGAGAAGAAAATATAAAACAAAATCCTACAAAAATACATATTATATTATTTTATACGTATTAATTGGTTCTAAAAGCTACAGCTAACAACAGGTGTAAGAGGCTCCTTGCCATGGTAAATTTCGTGGACCTCGATCTATCTCTGTCAATCAGGTGGAATTAGTAACAACAAATTATTTTCCTTTTTGGATAACAACCAATATTAATAATTAATAAACTTTGCATTTACATACATTTTTAGCTTACTTTTAATTTCCAATAATATGAATTATACTTATTTCAACATATCTCTAAACTCAATTAAGCCTATTATAATTTCACATAATTGTAGGACATAATCGGTATTCAAATGCACATAAAATTCAAACAGAAGATTTTCTTACCCGCAAAAGGAAGTATTCTCATGAAACAATGCTTATTGTTCTCCCTTTCACTATAGATATTTTATGGCTTACATTTTCTGAAAAGATTCTTCAAATAATTTACAGTTTCCAACTTATTTCAGCTAAATTTAATCTTATGTAAATATATCAGCTATTCTGCTTTAGAATGATTGTCAACAACAGCTCTGGGTATCATTTATCTTAACGCGGCATTTTTTAAATAAAATAAAATAAATGAAACAGCCTCCTAATGTATTTACTTTAACAATATGCTTTCTACAACAGCCGTGAGCTGGTCATTAATTCATTCTTTATCTTATATTGAAAAATAGGAGAGATAGCCATTGTTTTCGATTTGCTTTCAATTGCAATTCCAGATTGATTACAAAGCTAAAATATCTCCACCGTAAAATAATGTATAAAAAAATAGTAGTTTTATCTATAAAAAATATGAAAAAGCCATACAAGATAAAATAAGTGGAATAACTAGATATTGTCTGCTGCCTTCATTTATTGATAGGGAAAAATAATGCTCAAATATAATTTACATTTTACCTATTAGCTATTGTAGAATTATATTTTTTAAAATAAATTTTCTTGGAATCTGATAGTAACTAATTTTCCTTACTCGGGATCCAACTTTAAAAAATCGTTTCTTAAAATTAAAAAAAAAAATCATTTTCTAAATATGGAGAAGACAAGTATGTAGAGTTTAATACAATGTTTATATTTAGACAGTTTCTTTTAAGGCTATCTTCGGCTAATGTTAAAGAATAGGGGCCGAATTCAGAATAATTTTTCAGATATAAAATTACTCACACACATTAATATTATATTCTGGATACACTATCCTGTAGAGAATCACTTATTTTATCATACTAATCATTTTTAAACGAGTTTTTTGACACATTTTTTTTTTTTTTTTATAGAATATGTGTTATGCATTTTTTTCCCTAAACCGTACTACTAAATGAGCTATCCCTTCACATGTTAAAAGGAAAAACTAATTATTTATGAAATATATAGAAATTTTAAAAACGCTATATTGTAAACAAATGCATGAGTTACAATGTCACACATTTTTATAAAAATTGAGGCATTTTTTTCTGTCAGAAAATGTGCTCTACGTCATGTTCACGCTCTCGAACATATGGCGAAGCCTTAAAACTAATTATAATCATTATATCTATCCCTTAGTCTAAAGTGTATAAAATTACTATGAAATGTTTCAATCATATAAAGCAGTTTATATTAGTGATTTAGGTATTAAAATCTTATTAACTTGAATTAATTCACGCTTTTATTATGATGGATGTGAATTTATTACATTAAAATTCTATTAAAATATTTATGATATATGCTTCATGGTTATTGAAAAAGGATTTAAACTTTCCTTTATAAGAATATAAACTTCTCTAAAGTGTAATTACCAATTTTTAAATATATATATATATATAGATTCAGAAGTTCTATTGGAAACGGAAGTTCAAAAACAATGATAAATAACTTATATTTGCACTAATCTCTAAATAAGGGGTGGGACAATTTAAAGTATAGCAAATTTATTGCTAAGTATGTATCCTACGACTTCACAAAAATTCTAACTTAACACCCAGTAAATCGTTCCTCACAGTAAACATTTTTATATCTGCTAATTAGGGGGGAAAACATAAAATATTAGTTCGAAATTTTTTTTAGTAAATGTGTATGCATTTTACTATATATTTGGATTATTTCTATGTCTTCTTTGCTGCGATTTGGGGGCGAAATGGTTAAGTATAGCAATTGAATATAAACAATACATCATGTTATAATTAAATTTTCTATGACGAAATAAAAATATATAATTCAGTGCAATATAAATTGGCGAATTTAAATTTTATTGTAAAGGCAGAATTTAGTGTAAAAATAAATAATAAATATGTAACAGTAAAACAATTTACAGCTGAAAGTAAAATAAGCAGGACACCAAAGCGAATTTTGTCTCTCACCGATGTCTTATCATATCTACAAATTCAAAAAAATAAACTTCTCCATTAAGGATGGGTAAGTCAGTAATAGATCCAAATCAACCATATTAATTTCCATTGTAAGCTCAGTAGAATAATAAATCTTCAGATTTTCTAAACGTTTTTCATAATGTAACTCTAAAAACAGTTGTCTTACGAGTTATTTTAAACACAAGTAAAGAATTCCACTCCGCACTAAATATCAATACAATAAAAAAACTTCTAATAAAGTGAAAATTTATAAGATTTTATAAAATAAACGTAACTACATCCGTCACTAAGTTATGACTCACTAAGTTTTGAGCAACTGTTTAGTATTGCGTATCACTTCCTTTTGTCACAAAATCCACTAACATCCGATAAATATTCAACTCGACAAGGTG
Source organism: Trichonephila inaurata madagascariensis (assembly GCA_019973955.1). Taxonomy (NCBI): domain Eukaryota; kingdom Metazoa; phylum Arthropoda; class Arachnida; order Araneae; family Nephilidae; genus Trichonephila; species Trichonephila inaurata. The sequence goes on along the minus strand of BMAV01027404.1, from coordinate 205,150 downwards.
TTGAGAGTTTTGCTGTGATTCTAGTACCGCACTCTCATTAGCTGGTACTATAATTAGCCTTCCTTACGAGGTTGTAGCGTGACAACACGAACTCAGTTTTCCTGGTAGGATTATAAATATTCGATTGGATTCATGCCAAGTGGTGTAAGAAATGACTTGAAATTCACCAGAATGTTCCTCATGCTGTTTCCTAGTTCTCCGGCTCTTATCACGTGGTGCATTATAACTCATGGTACTAGTAAATACCACCACCCGCCAGGAGCATTGTTCCCATAAAAGCGTGTACCTGGTGTAGAGTGAAGTTCACATATAGCTCACCACGCATTATACTATTCGGATGATAGGGTCTAATGGGCCCCAAGAATACATTGTTGGAACTGTAGTTCCTACTACATGTTAAATATACATTTAGGTGCTATAGTTTAAGTTAGAATTAGGTGTATTTTTACTCACTCATCAATGCGATTGACCTTAAAATATGATTTAATAAATCAGGTAACTCATCTATTATTCTGAGATCCAATGCTTGTGTTCGGTGGTCCAATTCAAGCACTGTTGGTGATGAAGTACCGTCAGCACAGATGAAGTAATTCCAGCGTGTTATTCCATATGCAGATGTGGGTGCTGCGCTGTGTATAGAGACACATCACATGGATCGTCATTATTGTAACTGCTGGTGATATTTGTTGCAAACCTTCAGTTACATCAAAAAATGCAATGCGTAATAGCCTTTCTTCTGCTCTGGAATCAATGCGCCATAGCTGACAAATTGTTGACTGGTAACGAATCGTTTTTCCGATCCATATTCATACACCAAGCTATTCTCATTTCAAACTTTCAAAATCGTGCTACAGTCCATTTTTTCCGTTCTGCCATTAATCACTCTACTTATGTAAATGCAGTTCTTGAACACTTTATGTGTAATATCAGAGACGCGACTCTTGTGGTTTAGTGTCCGGGTAAGGGAATTGCTGCAAATGAAGAGTTGTCATAATATAATGACTTTTCGGTGTATACTATACACAATGAACATCATCAGGCTAAATTTTACTAAAACAACTATTTTTACTATATTTTCAACCTTTTAATAGGAAAATTGCGTATACTCCATCAGTTATATAACTAATCATTTAAATAACTACTTTTGCGTGAGTGCCTTTACATCTCTAAAATCAAAACCTAGATTGCATTTACATTTTAAATAATGCTGGCTTTTGGAAAGTTAAATCTTCTTATTTTTGAACGAAGATATATAAAAATGTCAACACAATTATTTTTCTTCAATATAATTTCTTTCTTTTCATTATTATGATATAAGACTTGCTACTTTGGTATATAAAAGAAATGATTAACCACTTTAAAAGAGAATAAATTACACATATGAATTTAGAAAAATCTCAGTATAAAAGAAAGAAACTCACACACAAACATAAAAAAAATGCACACAAAAAATGTAATGGAATACGTTGAAGTACGAAAAATAACTTCACTCTATAAGATATTATAACTACATATGGTAAGTATATTTTAAGGAATACTAAGAGGTCCGAATGTTTACATATATGGAGTGCCAATTCAATAAAAAGACTAAGATTATTAGAAGGCATGTGTCATAAATTGAATAAATTCTTTGAAAAACTACTAAAATCTTGTAATGCGCATTTCTTATATATTGAAATATTTTTCATATTACTAAGTGAGGGCAAGTGTAAGCTTTTAATTAAAATAAAGAGAAATCTAAGGAAATTTCGAAATTCGGTTGATATGTATATTATTTTTTTCTAAAATACGGAATCCTTTAATTAAGTGAATCAACAATTTTCTCATACAAGTACAAATTAATATAAAAAGTTAACAAATGGATTGTGACTTGGTACTGAAAATAACAATTGTGGTACAGAATAACAGCTGTAGAGATATTTTTGTGGTTTTTTTTTTTAAATAAACAAGATTAAAGGAAACAAAATGAAAAAGACAGTATTGCATATATTGCTTATTATTATTTGTATTAAATGTTGTAAAATAAAATGTATATATAAAAAAAGTATTGTAATGCTACCATTGAAAAATAACACGATAAGAGGAAAAGGTCAGCAACTGAACTGGCACTAACTTTAAGAATTTGAACTTCAACAAATTCCATTATTCTATGCAAAGTTTGACAAAAAATGGTCTTATTCACCAAGAAACTGCATTATTAAAATGTTATACTTGAATCGAATAAAACATTATTTCAAAATTATGTTCCTAATTTATGAAAGCAGAAGGAAATTCCAAAATATGTGTTTTTTTTCATTTAAAAATAAACGAAAAATTCATTAAAAAATATTTATGACATCATACAATACTTAAAATGCAAATAAAAAAAATTTTTAAAAAATATTACCGTGAAATCATCCGTTTAACAATCACCTATGTCCACTGTGTTTAAAGGCACCTTCTTTTTTACGAAGAAAATCGAAATATATGTTTGTAATTCTCTATTGTTTTAAAAAACATTTATTCGAGGTACTATCGCAAGATTGAAAAAAAAAGTATACTTCGATAGCTATAATTCTAGAAGTTCATAAGGAATGTCATTTCTTTTAAATAAACAGTATTTCAATGTGTGTAGAAGTCTTATTTTTTTATGCTCATCCCATTTTTATTGTTAAAGCTCTCATTTTTATACCTGAGGAATAACGAACACCCTTAAATTTCGATCTTACATTTTGAGTTAAAAGTGGAAAGTTTTGTGGAAAGCATTATACACCGGATTTTACGATACATCAAAATGAAAAAAAATGTTTATGGAAATGTTCTTCCGCATATTATTAAGACTATGATTCATGTCATAGTCCCTGAGAGGATTAATAAAAAGGCATATTAACTAAAAATAAATTTCCAATCTTGAATATCCCAGTTTTTTCATACAAATGTTAACTTCTAATTATATTTATTATTTAAGTAGATTTCAGTCTTTATGATCTAGAAATATTACATAAAAAGGTGAACATAATTTCGGACGTGATAAAAAATTTTTTTAAATCGTATTAAGCATAGTATTATATATGCATTTTATATTTTTAAGTAAAAATATTTTACCAACAAATAATATTATATTCATGATGGCATGTATAGAAATTCAAGATACCGTCTCTCCATATATATTTCTATTTATATATACTATATGATAAATTACATATCCAAATGATAACCGGTACTATAAAAACGATTTTCTGGGGTATAGGAAAAAGATACGCTTCTTGTCCTCGATATATTTTGTAAAGTATACTCTTTTGTGACTGATAAGGGAATCCCCTACCTAAATTGTCACGGAAATTGAAGCAATAGCTTGCTTGAGAAATGGAATTAAATAAAATGTATTTCAACTTTTTTTTATCAGACATGCTTGAGTCCCAAGTGATGTGAATGTAAATAAATAAATAAATAGAAAATAAGAGTGTAAAAGAGAAATAGCTTAAGTGAAGTCGAAGTGTATTTTTGCATAGATTTTGATACTTTTTCCGAAATATTTTAATCCAAATGTAAGTATTGAAAAATCCTGTAAATGACATATTATTTTCTAAAAGTAAAAAAATAACCCTACATCAGCGTTTCACAAACTGTGGGGTGCACCCCCCGTAGAGGGGGTGATACAAAATCGAGGGGGGTGCGAGTATATCGAAACGCCGAAAATAAAACATTATTTTAAAATATTAATTTATTGAAAGGAAGCTAAGCAAAATACTTTCTGATATAATATGAAATAAAATATTTATTTACCCCGATATAATATATTTATAAATGTATCAGTACTGTACACTGTATTTTTTAATTAATTTAACAATACCAAGCTAAGAACAAGTTTAACAATAACCATTGGCTTGCGATATATAAAATTATATAAAAAATGTAATACTTATCTTGTGATAATTTGTATGGTTTGTAATTAATTTCATATTGTAGATTTACGTCATACATTATTATTATTGAATTAAATATATTATTATGGTTTTTGGAACAGGGGGCGAAGAAAATTATGACTGAAAATTGGGTCACAAGTATCGAATGTTTGAAAAGCACTGCCCCAACTATAAACAATTTTAATACGAAAATTCAATTTACTGCTTGCACTTCTTTTTCTGCAGTATCTTGGATATTGCTTAGAATATACACTGTTGTATATTCTGGAGAACTAACTTCTTAATAACTACCTCTTACAAAATATGATAATTGAATTAGGCATGTAAACCAGACATACTCGACATGTGAACCACCGGGCCTTTTTAAGTAGCCCGGTCAGGGCCTATTGCTCTGAGAAATACATTTATTTATGAAAATTTGGTGGGAATTTTTTGTTAAAAAATCAAATATATCAATTTTGCTTTCTGCCTCCGATGTTGTATGGGTGCGAATTGGTTTTTTTACTTTCTAATTAATCACAAATAGACAACAGTGGAGTATCAACCATTTTATGAGGAGAACTAATTTTTAACTATTTCTCATATCTTACAAGCGAAGAATATTCGAAAAATTGTTGTTTCAAGACGATTGAGGAGTCTTTTGTGTAGTGAAAAGCAAGTATGGATCAGTAATTGTTTGATTTGTCGCGAAAGTGTTGTATTTACAACACGGGAAACTTTATTATGCGATTGTGTTATGTACCAATAAACATGAATCGTTCAATAACACTTTTCCTGGATCTCTTTCAAGAGGTGATAAATAGGATTTCTTGAATAATCTTTACAACAGAAAGCAAGTGTTTTGTCAGTGTTAATGTTATAGAGGTAAAAACCCTATGGAATTTGTTATATTATTGGTAATCATATGAAATCGTTTATTGGTGTAGAACTTGTGGATTGATTCTTAAATGCTTGCAATTCAGAAAAAATCAGTGACATATATAAAAAATAATAATTATAAATAACAAAACAGGAGTTTTAATATTTTGATCACTTTCCACATTTTAATTTTTTATGCTTTTTTGATCTTAAAGCATTTCTGCCCCCCCCCGTTTCCCCTCCATTAATCCTCAAGTTGCGGTCTGCGTGAAATAGCCATCATATGTATGCGAGCCTCCTGAAATAGCATGCAGCCCGGCAGAGACAAAAAGATTGAGTATCTCTGATATAGAGAGATAAATTGAACTGATGTACCGGATAAGAAAGATAATGCGTTATTTGTATTGCGCAAATTAATTCAATAATTTGTGCCTCTAAACTTTGAAAATAAATCTACATATGAAGTGTACTGAACCTAAAACCACTTAATCGTTCTAAAATACGTCAAACAGATTTTAATTTTCAAAGAGTTTTTTCTCACTATAAACTTGACAGCCATATTGTTAAATATTGGACTTAACAATGCGTTTTTTTTTGTTCTTTTGTTTAAAATTATGGGAATATTTCATTGGTTTATAATTTAGAGTTATAGATTTTAAAAATTATTTTCTTTTTTTCTTTTAATTTTACACATGGTTATTTCATTTTAACAAAGTATTAAGTAAATTCGGGATATATTTTGAATTATTTTGACATAAAGTTTAATTTGTTTTTTCGTAGTACATTAAAAAATTGAATTTCTTACTCAATTACTACAGTATTACCATAACTTGTTTGATTAATTAGGATGAAATGAGTTTAAAGTTAACTCTCAGTTCTTGTGTACAACTTTCAGTAAAAGTAGTTGAAAATGTTTGAGATTAGAAACTTGAAGTGTGTTAGCACCATCTAAATTTTTTTTTATATTAAAGTTCCGTAGAAAAAAAACTATATGCCGTGTTATTAAAAGTCCATCCCTTAGAAAATTTATAAAAATGAATATGTTCATAGTAACATTTTAAAATCAGAAATGTGAACATTTGTAAAAAATATGCAAATAATTCTTTAAATTAAAGACATAATTGAAGGCTGACAGGAAAAAAATATACAATTCTGTGGTCTTCGAAAACTGTAATTTAACATTCTTTGACATTTAAATAATATGCTTCAAAAGTTGGGCTAATTAATCAAGAAGGTGGGATATATCATATTATTTTTAAGTGAAAACTATCAAAAATAGCTAATATTAAATGAAAAAGTAAAGAACAGTTTTTGGAGGGTATGAAAACCAAACTGACGAATTTTCTTAAAAACATTTCACAGGAAGTAAATTCTTAATATAAATTTTATGCATAAATGTTTTAAAACGTGAAATATAAAATGTTCTCTTCCTTTTTTCCTCACCATTTCTCTCTCTAAATATATATCTTTCTCTCTCTCTCTCTTAATAACTCTCTATATTTTCTCTTTCTCTCTCTATATATCTCCTCTCTCTGAATATATCTCTCTATTTTCTCTTTCTCACTACATATATATCCCTCCCTCTAAATATCTTACTCTTCTTTCCTCTCTTTCTTTCTATGTGTTATATATAGTCCTCCCTCTCTTTATCTGTTTCCTCTCTATCTTTTTATATTTATACTTTATTATACTTATATTTTATATTTATACTTTTTTATTTACATTATACCTCTTTCTTTATCTGTTACTCTTTTTTCTCAATTTATCTTAATTTATTTCACTCTCTATATTTATATATCCCTCGCTCTCTCTTTATATATTTTTCTGACTCTCACTGTCTCTCTCTCTTTACATATGAACCTGATTTTGTGCGGTAGATAAATACCACATAAAAAAAACGCACAAAAAAATATTGAAAAATTTCATAAATTCTTACATAAAACAAATTAATTCGTGGAAATACTACAGAAATTTTTTTATGTGGTGGATAGGGGCCATATAAAAAAGTTGCATTTATAAAATATGTCAATTATTTACGACATCTATGTAAGAGCACTTCTATAACCAAAAAATTAAATATTACACAGAAACATTTTAAAAACATAGTTTCCCATTGTATACACGGATAAGTTTTCAAAATGCACATACATAAATCATTGTTACTCATCGTAATCCAAAGCCCTGTAATGAATAAGTTCAACATCGTTTTCTTCAATTGAAGGTAAAATTTCAATTGATTTATTTTTTGGCAACACATAAAGTAAGAGATAAATTTTTGTGACGCAGATCGGGTGGTCAGCTGCTTGTAAATATCACGGTAACCAGATATACATGGTTGAAGCCCTTTTTGGAATTGTTTACTCCTTTCTTAATTGGTATCTATTTTAAGAAAATGCTTTTCCAATTTATTGGAAAGCTGGATTCCTGCATATTTTCATCTGCTCTTAAAGAATCCGGTTATTCTTGCCGTCTTCATAATCTATCAAATTATTGATATTGTCACTGTCATTGAAAGTTTCGTCTTCGGGAGACTGTTTACAACAATGACCTGAGTGTCTTGAAGTGTCTCAGTGGCGTAACGTATACCCACGCATCATGGGGGTGGGACAGGGCTCTAGGGGCCCAAGGCCTGACTTACGCTAAATACATATTTACCAATTTTATAAAATATTAAAGGGAAAACCTGACTTTCAGAGGGGGTCCTAACATTCTCCGTTACACCACTGGTAAATACATAGAAAAAATTATAGTGGAGCCAAAGCCCTTGAGTCCTGCCAAGAACTCTATGAGTTCAAGACTTGGCTAACGCTAAATACGTATTTACTCAATTTTTAAAATATTAAAGGAGAAACCTGACTTTCAGAGGGGTACCAACATTCTCCGTTACGCCACTGGTAAATAGATAAAAAGCATTACAGTGATGCCAAAGCCATTTAAATTCATACACCGCATAAGAAAAGATCGCACATAAAAAATAGCACAAAACAAACCTCAGAAAATAAAATCGCAGAAAAAGACAGCAGAAAAACAGGTTCTACTGTATATATATAAATATATTACAGCTTCTTTCTCTACATACATCCCACTGTCTCTTTGCTCCTTCGCTCTCTCTCTAGATATAATATCTCTTTCTCTCTCTCTCTCGTCCTCTCTCATTGTTTTTTCATTTCCTTATTCCTTTTTTTCTCTCTCTATAAATAATCTTCTTTTTGAAACACAACTTGCCTATTTTTATCATGTTGAGCTGCGTAATATAAACTTCGTCAGATCTAAATTTATTTTTAATGCACAGAATATATCAAAAATACTTAAAATGTTTTCTTATAAACTTTTTTTTATAAAAGTTTTTTTTTATAAACCTTTTAGATCCTAATATATAATAAACTAAGTTTTTATGACTGCATAAATATGTTCATGGTAAAAGAAAACCTTATATTCATTTTTAAAATGTCCTCCATTTTTTTCTGCTTTTATTTACAATCTTAGGGAAGGAAGGTATCTAAGTTTATTTTTTTAGATATTTACCTTAATAAATTTTTAAGAAAAAACGTCTTTTTTTATTATTTAACAAAGAAAGGGCAATTATAATTAGCTAGTTAACTAAATAGAAAAAAATAATAATATATTTTTGAGCAAAAGCAGATTACACTTGATGCTTGAATAAAATATTTTCACATTCTTTACTTTCGGAGTAATAACAAAGCTATTTTCTTGGGTTTATTATTATAATCTATATTTCCTTCTTAGCTAATTTGATTATTGAGTTTTACTGATATCTTAATTTCTTCTCACTAATTTTAAAGGACTGTGAACGTAATAAGCTCACACCGATTTTATCCCAAGCAAGGTTCGACACATTCATGACAGATTTTAATAACAATTTGATATTCTTCATAAAGTTATATTTAGCTATTTTTGTAACTGAGTTTCGATTTGCAACCAATTAAATTTCCAACGACATACGTCAGTCTCTTGTTACTTATATTTTTAAATTAAATAAAATGGTTAATTAAATCGTAAGCAAGTAATCGTAAATTTCCTTTTTCCAACACAGCTGAGCTAAAATTTTGAAAATAATATCATTTTTTTTTATTTTTATTTTTCTATGCTTAGAAATGTGAAAAGGTTATCCATTTTGTTTAAATGTTTCCATTGAACGCCTTGCATATTGTCCGCTTTGGGGAAAATTTGAATTATATAAGACTTGCATTGTGAAAACTACTTATTTCAACATAATATTGAAATAAAATGCTGTTTCACTTGAGCTACTTAGTTAATTTATGACGGATTCTATCCACGGTCCTTCAACAAAGACTCTTGGGGAAATTATTCTTTAACTGTGGTTAGAGTTTCAAACCGTCTTTTATAGAGATGACTTGATTTTATGCTAATGTAAACCCTGGCAATGGGCATGATATGGCTAATCATGGATTGTTAATCGTGAATCTTGTGTAGCGCGTCGTTAAACGTAGTAGTGAATCGTTCATCCTTAAGATGTCATTTGAGCTACAACTGTCGTTTGGATAAATGGAAATAATAGAGAAGTTGATTTAAGGTATCCGACTACTTGCGACAACTTGTTTTTGAAAAAATGGAAATATGGGGATTTTTTTTGTGAATTTTAGGTTTATTTAGTATATTTTAAAGAAAAAATCCTAAAATTGAAAGCTGAAGAAAAATTTATTATTAAAATCGGAAAAAACTTGTAAACATGTACAAAACATTACATAAACGGGGTCCGCTGTGTACAAAAATTTTATTAAAAAGTTCTCTGTTTTTCAGTTTTGATGTGTTATTTTATTATTCATGTTTGAAATGCTCTTCAGGATAAGAGATATTTTATTTTTACAAAAACTATAGAGCACTTTATCTTAGTGATTATATGAAATTGCTTAAAAAGACAGTGATTATATTCACATAAAGGACTGTAAATTTTGAAATAAAACAGTGATTGATAAATCTGGAGTTCAACATACTTCTACTGTTATGCAGATCATACACAAAACATTTCAGTAAATAATTTTCAAAACCTTTTGAGCAGTCGCTGTCCCCATTTGAACTTTTCACAAATAACACATTTCGAGTAAAACGCATTTTAAAGTTTGACAAGATATGTAAAGTTATGGCATCTGCTTATACTAAAACACTTGTAATTTTTGTTCTAATGAATGGAAAATAAAACACTTGGTATTTTTATTAAGCTAATATGATGGCCTATAAAATAAAATCATAAGCAAAATTTGTCAATTTTTGAAAAAAATCATGATTTTAGGATAGTCGGATACTTTAAAGAGGACCATTGATTTTTAGGAAAATGCTGACAAGGGATAACTACAAAGCTGCAATCAAATCAGAAGTATAATCTTTTAAGTTACATTAATAAATTAGTTATGATTGCTTCTAACGTTATTATACTTTTAGGAATCATGAATTAATTATAAATTTATTAGTCTGAAATGAAAGTAATTATTTTCAAATCCATATTTGCTATTTCAATGATCCAAACCAAACCAGCAACCCTCGGGTTACTAAATATTATAATTTGTTATTAATTAAAATTTGAATTAATTAAAAAACTTATCTGCATTTAATTCAAGTGCTAGTGTTCTACAGCATGCGCCTATTAAATATTTTCAACTCTTTAAATACATAGTTTGCGATTTCTTTAATAAGTCTACCTCTTGTTTAAGTTGAAAAACCTAAAAGAATTAAATGCATAGCTACAAATCTTTATAGAAGCGAACAATTCAAGCTCAAGACTCAGTGTGAATGTTATAAACCGTCTTTTAAAATTTTTAACAGATGTAATTGTAAAAATTCTTATTTGTTTTCTTGGCCAATATATTATATGTCTCTATCACTTATGATCCTTCGAATTTTTTTAATAAACAGAAGGTTCTGAAATGCGTAATGCTTATACGTATCATACGTATTATTCAAATTAACTACCAAGTGTGCTTTTTATTTTTAATCATCTTACTTTTATTTAATTGAGTTTGAAATTAGCCACTTTTAGCTTTTGAATGGTTACTTCGAGTTTTTTTTTTTTTTTTCATTTATAATAATACATTGTATCATAATCCTCATTGTGGTTACTATTTTAAAGATTTTTACAATTAAAAACTGACAAAAAAATCATCTTTCATACACCAAATATAAAATTAAGAAATGCGTTTTAACAATATTTGCCCTCTTTTCAACACTTTATTTCATATATCAAACTTAATCGATCAAATATCAAACTTAACACTCACTTCTGCATTTCCATCATCTTGCCAATCTAACATTACAGCACTTATCGATGCTACTTCGAACAACTACTCTAATTACTTTTATTGGTTCGTAGATTGCAGTGATTATCATTTTTCCATCCACACAATTAAGTAGTTTACTAAAAACTATCTAATTTATATGTTAGAACAGCTAAAAAGGAATATAAATATATAATCATGCATGATTAATCATATTCAATATGGATTCCCTAAATATGTCTCAAATAATACAGCATAGCTTGCATTTTTTTTTAAAAAATGAATTATTAAATTTTTTTTTAAAGCGATACCATTTGCACTTTTTAAATTTGATTTTCTTTTTCAAAGTTTTTTTTAAATATATTTCGTAAGAAGGTTTACATTATTATTTTATTTCGTAGAAAAATAAGAAAAAAAAAAAGGGGGGGGGGGGTATTGTGAAATTTTTGTTTGTTTAATCTAGTTATGAAAATACATATTTTTTTCATTTTTGAAATAGAGCTTTTTCCGTACTTAATCGTTTTTATTATTCATTTTTATGTTACTTCTTTATTCCTGAAAAGATGATTTAAAATGGAATTATCATAAACATAAAAGTTTAAAAATTGTCTATTTCATTTTCTTATAAGATAAAGAAGATTTTAGGAAGTTAATTAGGAAGGATAGTACTACAAAGTCAGAAATTAGTGTTTGCAAAGAATATGCGCACAACTTATGCACCCACGTGGAAAGAATGTAATTGATAATCCATGATACTGAAATTATAATCGAATACGTTAAGAGGAGTCAGTAGCCAAAACATCTTCAATAATCGATTTTTTATATCTAAATTCTCCAACCCATGACCTTTCCAGAGAAGCATATTTGCTATTTTAAGTATGTCAAAATGACTTTAAAAAATAAGCTGACATTTTACGCCCACTTTGACAGATAAAAAAAGTAAACATTTACCTCTTGAACCTGGGAAGCACTTTCAAAACCTATAATGTTTTTATTTATTTGTACGCAAGCAACAGTAGAGTAACTGCAAGTATAACCGTTAGGTTTTGTTTATTTGTATTTTGTGCGAAGTTTGCAAATATTTCAAAAGACATTCGGATATACGTATTTGAGTACTAATGCTAATAAACCAATAATAGTGTAAAAAATCATCAAAAGAAATCATGAGCAAATAAAAGGAAAATTCCCAATTTTAATGTGAGTTATTTTCTTTGGAGAAAAAAAAACTCAAGCTTTATTAGTGCCATGATGAGTTTAAACATACTAGTATTTGTATTAAAAAATGTGCATAAATAATTTATTTTGATAAGGTACATAAATAATTTAACATTGTCGGTATAGGAAGTGCCGACTCTTCTTAAGGCTCAACAAAAACGATTTTATACACGCCAGCCTCTTTCTACATTACACAAAATTCACGTTGTAACATGGTAGCAGAAAAGATATGGAATGTGTGGAAATTAGGAGAATGGGCTGAAAAATCAGATATTATCACCCTTTGGTCATCGCGGCTCAAAATTACGAATTCTTCGTCTAGCTTTCATATATATGCGAAATGACCTGTCAATAAAAAATCAATCAATCAATCAGTCAATCAAAGTTAATCACCTCTTGTTGGCGCAACGCTGTGAATTACTTGAAGGAAAATATCTCAAAGTTGTTATAATTGTATATGTTTCTTTTTTAAAAAAATGATATGTCAGATATAATACTTATTAAAATTGTAGAAAAGAGAAGAATATATATCAAAATACATAAGCGTTGAACATTTCGAGTTTATAAAATAAAAGGGGATGCTTAAAATTATGGACATTAACTTGAAAACAAGGAAATAATTGAAAAACGGAGGATGAATCAAAATTTATTAGAGACGACAAAGGAAATAAATCGAGTATAATTGATAACAGTTTTCAATTCCTCTACTCAGAAAAGAAAACAATCGTAACAACATTTTTTCCTTTTTTTTGGTTTTTTTTGGTAATGTTACTTTTAACAACACATTTATGAAAAATAAGGTTTCTTTTAATATTTTCTAAGAACTTTATTCCTACAGTTGAATTTTGTATCATTTTTGTGTGTATTTTTTTATTTTTTTTATTTTCTCAATTTAGTATTTTCGATTCATCTTGCAAGTGTAATTTTTCTTTTCATGAAATTATACAAATACTAAATAATTTAAGTAAATATTATGATAAATCATTAAATGAAAAAATAAATCACATAAATTATTGAAGCAATATAATTGATATAAAATAACGACATTTTATGAGTACATCTTGGTGAAAAAATTACAGTAAATTGAAATATTCTAAATTCATATAAGTAAATTTATACTTTCTGGAAGTTTAACATATTTTTGTTCGAGTAAAAAAATGTTTTTTTTTTTTTTTGAAATAACATTTATTGAAATATAAAGAACTAATATGTAAATATCCTCCCGAACCTTGCACATAATCTTAGGATTTTTATTCGTTCCATCTACTTATCAGTATTAATAACAAATAGAAAAAAAAAGATAAGTTCTTGTATGAACAAGAAAACCCAGAAGCTATTGAAATCATAGGTCATGATGGTTTGCCCCTCGCGAAAAGAGTTTTTTTTTTTAAAATTTACTTTAATTTTATAAAATTAAATTTTAAAAATGTTTTTTAGTAATTTTTTGCCGATATGGCGTCTATCTCTCAAAAGTAACAGATCAATATTCAAGAGATTTTTTTTTCCTTTTTTGCCATAAAACAACTTTTGTAACAAATTATCTTTGTAAAATTAATCTTTCATCTAAATTTTAGTTTTTCGTCCACACGGCTTAGGTTGAGAGTTTGTTTCTGTGCTAGAGATATAGTTTAATAAAAATTAAGCCTATTTTATCTTTTTAGGAATTCTCAACTGAATTTGGATTTACCTAGTTTAGGTAGTTTTTAACTGAAATTCATATTAATATTGTAATTCCTTTTTTAATTTTCGTAATGTTGTAGATAGATTAATCAAATCTTGGGCTATTTTATCTATTTGAGAATATTAGTTTTTTACTTCAACTACTGTTAATATAGTTTCTTTTCTCTGTTTAGATTCAAGCTAAATTAGTTCAAGTTATTTGTTTTACTTAAGGTATCCGACTACGTTCGGAACCGTGATTTTAAAAAAAGCCCCTAAATGGATAATTTTAATGATATTTAGTGTCACTCAGATAAGAATACATGCATAAAATTGTTTTAAGGACATTTTGACCAAAAAAATTATTTCAATACAATATTTTGGCAAAAAATTAACTTAGAATAATCTTTTTTAAAAATGTTCTCCTTTTAAGAAAAATACTTCTATTATAACAATACTTTGCTTGTATATAGCTCAGAACTCTCTACAGAGGCTCAACTAGAATTTTTGAAAAATTCATATTATTTTCAGAGTTACCCCTAATTGAAATAATTATTGGGTTTTTTTTCTTAAAATTGATTCCCTCTGTTGTCGTAAAATATGGATAAACCCATTTCTAAGTTATATATTTCAAAAATTCTAGTTGAGCCTCTTTAGAAAGGTCTGAGCTATATACAGACAAAATATTATTATAATAGAATCATTTTTCACAAAAGGAGAACATTTTGAAAAAAGGTTATTCTAAGTTAATTTTTTGCCAAAATATTGTATTTAAATAATTTTTTTTGTCATAATGTCCTTAAAACAATTTTATACATGTATTCTAATCTAAGTGACACTATATATTATGAAAATTATCCATTTATACTCTTCTGCATAATCACGGTTCCGAACGTAGTCGGATACCCTAATTTTTAACACTCTTCTCCCTTTAATGTTGGTTTCACAATTGCTTTCTCATTTTAAGACTTCATATTAAATATTATTTTGTACGTTTCCGTCCTTTCTTAGTGTAACGCTTTATTTGTCGTCAAATTGGCAAAAAACTTTCATCGTATTAGATAGAAATCCAAATAATGCAATTTGGCAAACTTTCTTTTCTCGGTCTGTAGAGAAGTGTAGACTAAACTAGTATTTTAATTGGAGCTATTTATGGTACAATTTAACAAAAGCTTGTTCTATTTTATCTGTTTTAAATAGCTTGTGGACAGAGTAACTAGTGCATATAGGATATATTTTTCTGTCTAATACACATAGACAAACCAGCTCAAAACTTTGTAGCATTGCAACTATTACACTTACGTGAGTGTGATTCAGGTTTTTTAAAATAAGGATTGGATTTTTGCGAAGTGTATAAATTAATAGGGAATTTTCGCTGATTTTCGCTGAAATGATACTGAAACAGGTTAATTTCTGATTTTATTTATTTATTTATATCGTAATATCTAGAAAACCATCGATTCAAACAGCATGGAATTTATAGAGTGCTTGGAATGATAATTTCACATTTTTTCAAAAAGAATGAGAGTAGATGGAGTTTATAATTTGGTGGATTCTATGAAGTACACAATTAAAAAGTGAGATTTGCATTTTTTTTCCTTACTGCAAGGGGAAAAGCTGAGCTATCTCACATTTTTGGTATATATATTTCTCACAAAATGCCATGATTTATTTGGGAAAAATTCTGTATTTTTTTATTTGTGGCTGAATTTCCAAAGAATGATCCCCAAAAATATTATTTCCTAAATTAAATGAAAATTATCCTGGAGATTAATAAAGAGTGGGTAGATTTCATTAAAAAATATTCCAAATGTTTGTAAATGTTGTTTTAAGTCTGGCTCAATATGAACAGCCTTTAAAAAGGTATGCCAACTAGTTAGATAGATTGATAAGTTTCACACATAAAATGCACTCGTACAAAGAAAGGGTGTTCTAGCTAGTATAAAATAATTTCTAAAGGCTGTATTAAGGTATCCGACTACGTTCGGAACCCTGATTTTACAAAGGCGCATAAATGGATAATTTTCGCGATACGTAGTGTCACTTAGATTAGAATACACGTATAAAATTGTTTTAAGGACATTTTGACAAAACAAATCTATTTAGATGCAACATTTCAGCAAAAAATTAACTTAAATAACCTTTTTTTCAAAATGTCCTCCTTTTGAGAAAAATGCTGCCCTTATAATAATATTTTGCCTGCATATAGCTCAGACCGCTGTACAGAGGTTCAATTATGATTTTTGAAAAATTCTCATTATTTTCAGAGTTACAACTAATTGAAATAATTGTCGGCGTTTTGTTCTTAAAATTTCTCCCCTCTGTTGTCGTAAAACATGGATAAAACCACTTCTAAGTTATATATTTCAAAAATTCTAGTTGAGCCTCTGCACAGAGGTCTGAGCTCTATACAGGCAAAATATTATTATAATAGAAGTATTTTTCACAATAGGAGAATATTTCGATAATGGGTCATTCTATGTTCATTTTTTGTCAAAATATTATACTTAAATAATTTTTTATTGTAATACTATTCTTAAAACAATTTTATTTACATTTTCTAATCTAAGTGGCACTAAATATCATAAATATTATTCATTTATACACTTTTGCAATATCAAGGTTCCGAACATAGTCGGATACCTTAAAACATCCACAATTATTCAGAATACTCTTGACAATGGAAATGGAAAAACAATTGCACGACTTCTCCATGACAAATGTGGCCGTGTTAGCCTAGTGGTCAAGGTATCGGGTCGTGACTGGCTTGTCACGAGTTCTAGCCCAGTACCACTAAAGACCCGCCGTGTAGGGGAAGGTGCACGCTAAATCTGTAGAAAGCTCAAACGTCTTCCCGTTGGTATGGTAGAGAGGAGAGTGGGGTGCCAGCTCAGTTGTCGTTCTCGTCACTTGACCTTGGTTCTAAATTACTAGGTCCGTCACCAAAAGCCCTTGTGTAGTTGAACAGTGCGCCGTTAATATTCACTCACTTGATCACTCGCCAAGGCAGATAAAATTTTTTTCTTGTAAGAACTTTAATCTTTTGTAGCTTCTTATCACCGACGTCTTAAAACTCTTTGAGCCTAGAAAAATCTTAAGATTTTGAGTTTTTTTTCCTATGTAAAAGTAGGGTCTTCCTAAGATATTTAAAAGTAGGGTGTATATAGCATTCATTGTCAAATACACGTACAAAAATTCATTTGAAAAAAAAATAAATGTGCACGATTCACAAACGCAAAAACCTAGCCACAAAATGGTTAGACTGATTGACCGCATTTTGACTAAATGAGTTGAATGAATGTTTATGGTACTAGGTCTAGGCCTAGACATAGACAATGCTCTTCACGTAATAATACATTTCTACCACTTTTGCCAGTTGACATGCAGCTTGTATTCCCTGTTTTTTGGAGAATATGTATGGAAATAATATTTGACCATTAAAGTTATCCAGATTATGTTCATATTAAGATAGAGTGAAGAACGAAACGAGGCGCCTTCACCGAAAGCGTGACCTTGATCCCAGTTGGCCCAGGCCTTAAAACGTCCCTGCTTGGTATTGATGTTTTCTCCATACATTTAATTCTATACGTACCCAGATGCGATTTTGTTCGTTTTTATTCTTGTAATATCACGTGTAATTGTTCTAAACTATATGTTAAAACAATTTTTCTTTTATTTATTAAAAATTTTATTTGAGTTTAAATATAACCTATAAAAATTCAATGCTACAATAAAGCATTTTTTTTACCAATCAGTTGTTTTTTTTAAATCGTGTGGGAAAAGAGAACTAAAAGTATTCCCGGCGCTTGATATCAATGTTTGTTCTTCCCGGTTTGTGCAAACAATTTTAAGGTAAGCATTTCCTTCGAATATACAAGTACTTCCTTAAAAGCTCAGGGCTTAATGAGGGGACACAATTTTATCGGTTCCAAGTGAATGAGTGATTTCGTAAACATGGATGGAGCCCGAATTAGAAAGGCGGAAAACAGGTAAGTGTTGCTCAGAGGAAGTTTCAACCTCTTTAAGTACTCGTTAGTTTCAGATAATGGGGCTCACTTCTGACGTGAAATAACAAGCGAACTACTTTAATTTCAGGGCTGTCGTTTATCTTTGTAACATGCAAGTGATTTCTCAACAATAGGTATATTATAAATGGAATTCAGGAAACGAAATGAGCAATCATATATTCTTTTCTTAAGTAATGTTGCTTATATATTTATTCAAATATAATTGGGTAAAGAGTGGATCACTAAGCATTATACCTCAAGGAAGCTTACAAATCTTACTTGAATTAATTTGATTTGAGCATTAATTAAAAAATTCACTTTATATCAAACTAATCCCATCTGTAGAACGATGAGTTACAATCATGCATCCTACATAAGATTCATTAAACGTAGGTGGACCGTTACAGTCCTTTTACATGTACATGTACTATAAAGTATATATTTATTTTTGTTTTGGTTTTATTGTTTAAATCAGCACATTATCAATTAACTCAGAATCAAGTGGCTTATTACCTTAAAATTCTTTTTTGAAATAATGACGATTATAATTAGGCAAATTAAAACTTTTGAAATTTTCAGTTGATTATCTGTACAACTATTTAATTACATGTAAAATCATAAGTATTTTTACATCGCGCTAACAACTAGAGCAAAGCAAAGGATAGAAATTAATATTCTAGAAAAGAAAACGAATAATTTTTAAATAACATAATGCAGCGCTTCTCAAACTGTGGGGTGCGCCTCCCTAGGGGGACGTGATAATCCTACGTGGGAGGCGTGCGCATATCGAAGAGTCGAAAATAAAAGATTATTTAAAAGTTTTATTAATGTATTAAAAGGAAGCAAAACACAAAATTCATGCATCAAATACATATAATATAATAATAATAAAATATACGCATTTACACTGATGTTAAACAAATATATGAGTGCTGCACACAATGTGTAATCTTACACCTGAAGTCTCTCCTCATCATCTTGTCTACCTAAGGATGTTGGAAGGAACGATGGATGACCCTGACTCTCCATGATAAATCTAATTTATTATTATCAATTATAATATCCCAGAACAAGTAATCTAAAAAAAGGAGCCCTAGGAGTAATATAAAGAAAGCAACTACCATACGAGAATAAGCGCACGAAGTCAATTTAGTTTAGCTTTAATCAATCCTATCCTATTAATTCTGGATTCACTAATTTAGTCTAGTAGCTGAAATCCGTCCTTAATTCAAGATGCATTTCTAATTCTTACCATACTAATACTCAGTAGCACACACATAAATTTTTCAAGGGGGGTGTTCAGGGTAACAAGTCCACCATTCTTGTATCATGTTCCTTTTGATTTTGTCGATTTTCGAAAACAAAAACAGTAAAAAACGAATTATTGAATATATAATTAGAATTATTTAATAAAATTAAACATTAATAACAAATATTTAATTAAATTTTCCGTACTATATACTTAGAATTATAATCAATCGGAAAAATAATCAAGGGCTTTGGGAGTGTCTAGACTCCTAGGACACCCCCCTTGTGTGCGCCACTGGTAACACTGCATTCAGATGTTCCGCTCCTTCTGACCTACGATTATTAAACTCTTATACACTAACTAATTTGCATCTCATGGTTTCTTCTTGAGAGGGATGGCTGTGAAATAAACGCGATTTCCTGCCCAAAGATTCCCCAAGAGGATTAGTAGCTTAAAGTCACGTAAAGAGCCGTCACAAATGTTTTTGATAGTTAATTTTTCAAAACTAAGTTAAGAACAAGTTTAATAAATACTAAGGTCTTCTATGAACTTGACATATTCAAAATTTTACAATTATCTTACTAATTTGTATGGTTTCGTAATTAAAGTCGTATTGTAGCTTTAGTGAAAGTGCATTATTATTGAGCTGAATGTATTATTGTTGTTTGGGGGATGATGAAAATGAGGATTGAAAATTGGGTCGCAAATATTGACAATTTGAGAAGAGTACTGACATAATGCAAATTATCAGATTTACTGTATACACAACTAAATTTTACTCTGAATTTGGGAAATTAGTTATACTGGATTAACTAGAAAAAGGTAATATATATAAAAAAAAGTCAATTCCCACTTAGAGCAACAAAGAAGATTTATATTTTAGATACTTTTTATGAAATAGTTACAATTAATATAAATATGTATATACATATGACATAATTACAACTTTAAGTGGTAATGCATTTTTATTAATTATGATTAAAATATCGTATTGTCATTCAAAACAATCGGGTATATAAAATTTCATTTCAGCAGAATGCTTTAAAACGTGAGAAAAGAAATATTTTAAAGTTTTGACCCAAGTCGCTAAAAATGAAACTAATGTGGCTGTATCTGTAATTTTTTAAGCAATTATTTTTAGTCAATTAATTTTAATTAATTATAATTAAATTATCGTAGTTTCACCCACGACAATAGTGTATAGAAAATTGCAGCTCAAACGAGTGCTTTAAAATTAGAGAAAAAAAACCTTTATATGTTGTGACACAAGTCGACAAAATGGTCGCTAAGTCACCAAAAATGATGCCAGCATGACTGTACTTGTAATTATTTGAATAATTAGTTTAATAATCAATGAATTTTTATTAATTATAATTAAATTACTGCATTGTCATCCAAAATAAACATGTACATTAAATTTCAGCTCAATTGAGTGCTTTAAAATGTGTTTTATTAACGGTTGTATATTTCCCGAAGATAAATAAATAAATATATTGAGAGTGTGAGTAATAGTATACAGGAATTGAAAATTTATTAACTTGACATAATAAATATTTTTTCAAAATCATGATAAATAAAATCAATAAGTTTCAATGAAACAAGAAAACAAATTTGTGATTCTAGGAAAAATGTAGTTTAGAAAAAATAACTGTAATATCCTCTCTCACCATCTTATAAAATTAATTTTGTCATATCATCTTGCACCAGCATCTTAACACGTTTAGGTGTCAGTTGCGAAAACGTAACATTTAGTTCTTAATTTTTATAAGCATTGTTCTGGAAATTTTTCAATTGAACAAAAATTTTGATTTTATTTTTCATACTTTAATTGTTGATTATAAATTAATTGTATTTCGAATTATTAAGAATTTCCTAACTAGATCAAAGGATTTTATTTTTTTTAAAAAAATGATTCATTTAAAATCAATTTTATTATATTATTTACGCTCAAATGTCTAAAAATTTAGTTTGCAGCAATTTTGAAAAGAACATACTTCAGGCGGCCCTGAATGGGTTAAACATAAAGTTAAAAAAAAATTTTTTTAAAAACCCTTTCTTTTTTAATAAAAAACCTTAGAATGTAGAAAGTTTTTAAGTTTTATTCAACTGAGTAACTTGAAACAATATTTTTCTCTTTTATTCAAATTACTGATTAAGCAATTTTCTGTTTTTATTTTTAACCATTTTTAATTCTAATTTTATTTCCCTTAAATATTGAATACTGGTCGATGCAATAGTTACATTTTTTTAACACAACCCAGAAAAATTTTCTTTTGTATATGTTAGGTTTTTTTAAACTTTCATAATACTTTTTAATTGTGAGAATAAACACAAAAAAGCAGACCTTTGAAATAATTAAATAAAAACATAAATATATATTAATAAAAAGCCTTATTTTTAAATCCGTCCTTATCCATTTCCTCCCTCTTATCATGGGTTCTTTTGTACTTAAATATTTATTGTCATTTGTAAAATAAGTACAATTTTTACATTATTAAAAAAATTACTTTTTTTCCTTAATAATAAATGGAAAAATTACGATGGTAAAAGCGTATCTAGAACAAATACAAAAAAGTACTAAAGCTATTAATAAATCCATTTATTTAACCTTAATAAATCCATTTATTTAACCTTAATAAATCATGCTTTTTAATTAAAAATTTCAGATTGCATTTTCATATTCTTAAAATAATATTTCTTGAACAGTATTTATATTACTTTGAATGAATTATTTCATTTATCTCAATTATATATAAATAATTTCTAATGTTATGAATGTTTGAAAAAACAAAACGAATACAATAAATATTCATATTTTATTGAAGTTCGATAATAATGTAGATATTATGGAAATGATTATATTGTATAATTAATCATATGACTTACATTTGAATTATATTCTTAATAAGGAAATCACGCACAAACATTATGTTGAATTTTTTGTCAAATTTAAAAATTCTTATAAAATCAATACTTTTACTTTGATAAAAAGAACGCAAATTTGTAAGATTTTTAACAGAATAATAAATGCTGCACATTAATGTGAATGCCAATGACAAACACATACTTTGAAATAAAAAAAAATAAATAAAAAAATGTTAAGGTATCCGACTAAGTTCGGAACCGTGATTTTGCAAAAGCGCATAAACGGATAATATTTATGATATTTAGTATCACTTAGAGTAGAAAATGTATATTAAATTGTTTTAAGAATAATATTACAATAAAAAAAATTATTTAAATACAATATTTTGACAAAAATTTAACATAGAATGACCCATTTTCAAAATATTCTCCTTTTAAGAAAAATGCTTCTATTATATAAATATCTTGCCTATATATAGCTCCGACCTCTGTACAAAGGCTCAACTATAATTTTTGAAATATATAACCTAGAAGTGGGTTTATCCATATTTTACGCCAACAGAGGGGAGAAATTTTAAGAAAAAAAAACGCCGATAATTAATTGAATTGGTTGCAACTCTAAAAATAATGTGAATTTTTCAAAAATCATAATTGAGCCTCTGTACAGATGTCTGAGCTATATACACGCAAAATATTATTATATAATAGAAGCATTTTTTATAAAAGGAGAACATTTTGAAATAAGATTATTCTAAGTTAATTTTTTGTCGAAATATCGTATTTAAATAATTTTCTTTTGGTCAAAATGTGTCCTTAAAACAATTTTATAAATGTATTCTAATGTAAGTGACACTAAATACTATGAACATTATCATTTAAGCACTTTTTTAAAATCACGTTTTCGAACGTAGCCGGTTAGCTTAATTGTATTTTTGTACTAGCTACCAAGGTGCTTTCGCCTTAGCTATCAATAAACTAATTATCTAGTCACACCTGCTTTTACCAATGAAGGACTTAAATGGTGGCGGTTTCTAAGCACGGTATTTTTCATCCTCTTGAAGAAACTTTTCTTTAACTATGATCTTAGTTTAAAAACATATTTATGTAGAGATGACTTGACTGTATGCAGATGTAAATGCTATTTAAACCCTAGCATTGAGGTGTGAGGGGTTAATCGTGATATCTAGGAATAATAGACTTTGAATTGTGACTAGGAAGTCTTGCGACTTGAAAGTAATATTCATCTTAGAACAATGTTTCTCAAACTGTGGGGCATTCCCCCCAGGGGGCATGATAATTCTTCGAGGAGGGCGCGAGCATGTTGAAAAATTGAAAACAAAAGGTTATTTTAATAAATTATAAATTTACTGAAAGTAAACAAACAAACTATATTCTGCCATAATAAAAAAAGTAAAATACACATTTACACTGATATAAAAAACTTGTAAATATATCAATACTGCGTGATGTATTTTATAATTATTTTAACAATACTAATTTTAGAACAAGATTATTAATTACCATTGACCCCATGGGCTTGTCATATATAAAATTACATGCAAAAATTAACACTTATCTTAATTCCTTAAATAAGGATTAAAACTTTCACGATTCATTCTTCCAATGCCACTGTTTAACACGTAGGTGAGTTTATGGGGTGTATTGGGGGGAGGGGGAAGTAGACAATTAATAAATAAGCAAATTCTCTGAAATAAGTAAATCCTTGGCAAACGCTGTCAAGTTCACTTTTCTGCATTTTAAAACCCTCGGAATAATTTTATGGATAGCAGTTCTCAGAAAATATCATACTTTGGAAAAACGTATACATACGTCCGGGGCAATTAACGCACTGAATGAGCGATACGCTTATATACGCCGGTGGCACTTAAGAGGTTTAAGTCTTAATATGGGTTTAGCGTCAAAGTGTATTATTATTGAATTCAATACATTGTTATTGT
>BMAV01027404.1:158013-181173 GCA_019973955.1 Trichonephila inaurata madagascariensis | reverse complement strand
TTCATAAGTTAGATTAAGAATTAGGATTTAAGATTGTTCCCAAGGTTAAGTAATAAAGTTGTTAATCAATCATACAGTGTTCAAGCTAAAATAAAAGCATCTATTTTAAAGATCATGTTTGCTTCTTCTCCGAACCTCCCTACACATGCGACCTCTGGGTAGAGACAAATTTTAAGGTTTCAGTGCACTCATGAATAAATTATTTTTTCATTTGACTGAAATAATTATTCATAACTCTTGTTGCCTAAGACATACATCTGTCGAGTATTGCAAAAATAAATCTGTCGGCATTTAAAGTTACAATTTAGGATGCCAGTTCAGTTGTGGATCTTTTTAACGTAATATTATTATTTCTATTTTTTACATATTTACTCTTATTAAAAAGTTGAGAATTATGAGACAATTAATTGTTATAAAAATCAAATACTTTTTTTCGATAAAAAAATGCAGGTAGCTTAGACAAACAAGTAATATAAAAAAAATTAAAGTCAATTCCTACAAATGTCAACAAAGAAAAAATTTATTTTGGTTATTTTTTATTAAATAATTACAATTAATATAAATATGTATTTACGTAATGACAAAATCACAATATTAAGTGGCAAAAATTTTCGCATTTAGGAAATCTATCGACTCTAGCCGGGATAAAACCAGCAACCTTAGTCAAAAGAAGGGAGAAAGCTACTACTAAGCCGACTAAGGATTAATCATAAAATTTTATTTTTATCGGTCATTTTTTTAAAGTTCCATGAAATAAATTTAATTCATGAATTAATATTTTTAAAAAAAAACGTGTTAACATCAAGTGCCTTTAAAAAATGTATCTGAACTTGAGTGGATGAATAAAAAGTATTTTATTATCGAGTGAAACTTTGAACAAGATATATATATATATATATATAGGGAGAGAGTGAAATAATAGTAAGAATTGAAAAAAATGGGAATAGCTTAATCTTATTTATTTAGAATTACGTTGGAAGTCATTAAAACTGTTGATTAATCCTTAAATGATTTGTTTCCCCATTTACCTGCATGAATGCAATACTTGACTGGTCGTGTTTATGCACTACGGGCCTGCGTTATCGATCGCCGTAGTTGATCAATTCACAGTCTGTTGAGGCTCAAAATCTTCAAAATGGTGGGGTGTGGAAGTTTGAAGATGAGGTACCAGCTCAAACGCGTCGTCCTCCTCACTTGACAGTTTTTCAAAATGATGAAGCCCATAGCCAATTGATCTCGTGTTGTTTCAGAGGGTGACGTAACTTTAAATTAAATCAAATTTATTTACCTTCGTTTTATATTGCATGGGCCGTGGGTAACCTAGTGGTTAGAGCATCGGACTCCAGACCGGAAGGCCTGGGTTCGATGTCCGATGCCGCCAAATACCCTCCGAGTACACAAGGAGTATTTAATCGTTAAATCATTGGGTCTGAAAGTCTTGTGGGCTGAAACCAGGAGTGCAGGGGACTGGAGAATATTTACCTCCTCTCCAGTTCCATGCCTAAATTGTGGAGGAGGAGATCGGTGGTGTTGCCATCTATCGTACAGATCTATCGTTCCTTCGGGGATTTCTGCGAGCTACATCGTACTTTCACCTGTATGGTGCTCAAGGCTCGTGGGCTTCGGTCTGACTTTTTCAGAAAGGTGGCATGAGCAACTGCAACGACATATACTGCATACATTTCCCTAATTGATTATCTATAATATATTCCAAAACAGAGAATATCTTTAGAGATAACATCCATCTATATATATAATTTAATGTTCGTTGTAGAGCTTCCAGTATCAAATTACAATTTCTATAATATTACGAGACTCACGGTAAGCAATAGGAAGCCAAAACATTGACATGTTCAATAATATGAATTAATGAAAAGGGGTGTATCATTACATACATAATATTTAACCGACCATCCGGTATAGAGTGGTTAGTGACGCTAACTGCTGTGCCGTAGGGCCGGGGTCTAAATCCCGGGTAAGACATGAATGTTTATAAATGTATAGAGCCTTTGCGGCATGGGAGCACTTTAAATAGTTGTCGAATCTCAAGTCCATTCGTGATGAGTTGGTTGAAGGGGAATAAAGGTGGGATTGTCCCTGACTAGATTCAGGGTGTTTTCCCTCATAGTTGGGGTAAAACTGAGCCAAATCGTGCTGCCACCTGTATGGTGTTCAAAGCTATGACTAAGAACAGGCGTACGTATAACCTTTTGTCCCAGTTAATTTCGTGGGCATCGATCTGACACTGTCAGATAGGTGGCATTAGCCACAAAAGCATAACATTAAAAGAACATTTAAGAGTAATAAAATACTTTACAAAGCCTTCATTTACTAAACACTTGTTTCTGAAGAACTTAGAACTTAAAGAGATAACATTTAATACTCCCTCATAAAATCCATATTATGAAAAAAAAATGATCTAACGAAATGTACTCCCTTATTTCTAGTAAAACTGTTTATATTTGGTGATATTTTTGAAAATGGTTGTAAACTACATATGATTTAGAAATTTCAAAAAAAAAAAAAAAATCATCATAAAGTTTTAGTGATAAAAAAACTTCTTGGCCTATGCTTTTCCTAAGAAAATCTTAAATAATAATGATCATTATTAAAGCAATACAGGTTATAATATGTTTTTTTTTTAAAAATTGATCATTACGTTTTAAAAAAAAATTAATATCTACTGAAATCTCAACTTTTTACTGATAAAAATGTACTTCACATCCTTTCATTTGTCTTTTACCTAACAGACTGATTGAAAAATTTAAAATATTCTTTAACAATAAAGCGTAGCTTATTTATGGAATTGTATAAACACGCCTTTGTAAAGATATCTCGTAACAGATATTTTGTAAAGATATCTCGTTCTGTTATTGTGGTTTCCATTCCAAACCAGATAAATTTTTTTCACAACTATTTGAGACTTAACACTTAACATCGAAGAATAAAATAAATATCTCTAAGTAGCCAGCGTTTACGCAAAATTCCAGAATCCAAAGCTCTTGAGGAATGCAAATCTTTCCGCCAATCCATTTAATTTATTTGAGCCACGTATAAGTGTAGATTTCTGTAGTTGAGAAGAAACGACGCGTGGTTAATAAATTTTGAACGCAAATGGCATGCGTGTTGAACCGTTTCGGATACTTAAGCTATTATCGCAATATGTTAACTAAGAAATGCCCGTTAATATGAATTATTCAGAATTTAAAAGGTTTCATTTAGACACTGCCTACTTAACGAAACGGAATAGCTTTAAGTCAAAAATTAGTTTATTCATCTACTTAATTTACGTCTAAGCCAATAAATGGCAGATAATATTCTACTATTGCAGTATTTAGCTTATGCATGTCCTTAAAGCTGATTTATCTCATTTTTATCCATGGAACTGTAATATATATTTATAACTTGTGTTATCGTAAAAAATTGTATTGATAATCTGTTGAATGTAATATTCTATCGGAATTATATAATATATTTCAATTTTATATAAAATACATAAAAAAAATTCTTAAAATGAATTTAAATTATCTTAAGCAACCAGTTTGAAATATTAAGGTATCCGACTACGTTCGGAACCGTTATTTTCAAAAAGCGCATAAATGGAAAATTTTCATCATATTTAGTATCACTTAGATAAGAATACATGCATAAAATTGTTTTAAGGACATTTTGACAAAAAAATTATTTAAATACAATATTTTGACAAAAAATTAACTTAAAATAATCTTATTTTCAAAATGTTCTCCTTTTGTGAAAAATGCTTTTATTATAATAATATTTTGCCGATATATATAACAGATCTCTCTACAGAGGCTCAACTAGAATTTTTGAAATATATAACTTAGAAGTGGGTTTATTCATATTTTACGACAACATAAGGAAGCAATTTTAAGAAAAAACGACAATAATTATTTCAATTGGTGGTAACTCTGAAAATAATGTGAATTTCTCAAAAATTCTAGTTGAGCCTCTGTAGAGAGGTCGGAGTAATATAAAGGCAAAATATTATTATAATAGAAGCATTTTTCACAAAAGGAGGACATTTTGAAAAAGGTTATTCTAAGTTAATTTTTTGCCAAAATATTGCAATTAAATATTTTTTTGTCAAAATGTCCTTAAAACAATGTTATGCATGTGTTCTAATATGAGTGACACTAAATATCATAAAAAGTATCCATTTATGCGCTTTTTTTAAAATCACGGTTCCGAACGTAGTCGAATACATTAATTTAAACAAGTTTAAATAAATTCCACATTAGTGGGATTTTAAACTTTTTGTACGTTACAATAATTTTCGATAAGATGATTTTTCACCGACATTATATATATTAAGAAAATGACTTTTGCAAATATAATAATTTAAATTATTTTCTTTCGAGTTTTTAGATACAAAACTTATATGTGTCTCTAATAATATTATTGCTTGTGTTTTTTAATTAATTTTGTAAATAATACTTTCAAAAATTAATAAAATATTTAAGAAAAATATAAAATTAATTTCGCAACAAGGAAATAATGTTAATAATATAAAAAATATTAACGAACTCTCTTACTTTTACTTTATGCTTTACCAAAAAAAAAAAAAAACTAAATTAGGTTTCATTTATAACTTAAAGAATTGGTATTTAAGAGCCGTGTTAAAATAATAAATTACTTAAAATTAAAATAAATCATCATAGTATTTATTATAACTAACCTCTAATAAGTGACAACATTTCCCAAGTGGAAAATGGACTCATTTAAAATACAGTAAAAGAGTACAAAATATTCCCTTCAAGTGCTATATGTAAATATATAAAATTAAATTCATTTTTAAATACTAATGAATCATGTATTTGAGATAAATATTTTCAGTTTTCTTCTATATATTTTCGTAATATAAATATTATTATTTTTTTTTAATACTAAATTTTTAGAAATTAATCATTGCTCATAATTTGATCCAAAATATCTGCAGTAGGGGAGATTAATTGTAAAAATTTATCTTCAACTTTGGGATAGGAAATTGCTGTATAAATCCAGTAAGTCAGTGTTTCTCAAACTATGGGGCGTGCATCATCTTGGGGGGTGGGGCAACTGTATGAGGGAGGCGCAAGGACATTGAAAAGTCGAATACAGAAGATTATTTGGAAAAAAATTAATTTACTGAAAGTAAACAGACAAAATACATTCTGACATAATAAAGAATAAAATACATATTTACACTGATATATTACATTTATAAATGTATCGGTGCTACGCAATGTATTTTGTATTTAATTTAACAATAATAAGTTAAGAACGTTTAATAATTACCAGTAACCCCATGGGATTGTCATTTATAAAATTATATACAAAAAGTATATATATAAAACACTTATCTCGATAATTTTTATACGGTTTATAATAAATCCTTTAACTGCCAGAAATAAAAGTTAAACTATTATCGTCCCGATACACCAATGGTTTTTCACATGTTTTCGCGCGTATATTTGGGGGGGGGGGGATAGAAAAGCAAATAATCTGAAATAAGTAAATCCTTCGTAAACATTTTCAAGGTCCTTTTATTGCATTCCAAAAACCTTCGGAATAATTTTATGGATAACAGTGCACAGAAAAGATCGTAGTTCTGGAAGACGTATATATACGTCAGGGAAAATTAATGTTTTGGCTGAGCGAGACGTTTATATACGTCGGTGGTAAGTTAAAGTCGTATCGTATTTTTAGCATCAAAGTATAGCATTATTGAATTCAATACATTGTTATTGTGTGAGGGGGGCGCGATGAAAAGAATGATTGAATATTGGGTCACTATTATTGAAATTTTAAGAAGCACTGCAGCAAGTAATTATAAAACAAAATCCTACTTTGAAAGAAGCTATAATACTACTATGAGAATGCTTTCCGTCGTTACATACCATAACAAAATACTTACAATTATTTTACAAATTTTATATTTTTTTATATTCTTTCAGCTCACCTTTCTTTAAGCTATGAGTCAAATTATATTTGTACAGGAATAACACGAAAAATAATTTTCCTCATTTCCTTCCTGACGATGGATATATGCGGAAGTTCAAAGAGTGGAGGACCGACTCAGGTGTCGTTCTCGTCATTTCACCGAGATTCTAAATTATGAGGTCCGTCACCAGTAGTCCTAGTACAGCTTCTGGGTGCTACGTGAATAAGCAATCAATCATGCTAATTTTTGAAGCTGATAGAAACAAAAAAATTAAACAAAAGTAAATTAGAGACAAAAACTAAATATCGCTAATCAAAATTTAAAAAAATACTGAGAAGATAAAATAGAAATCTAAAGAAAAAATTGTATCCTAAGTCCTTTATACAAACTGAATAAACCTTGTAAAGGAAAATGTAAGGAAAACTAATGTCAAAAGCAGTGACACAGGAATAAAAGGAGACCTTTTTTGATGCTCGGAAGAGACATCCACTCTTTCTTCTGAGGTAAATTGTGCGTTGCTTCTCCATTCTGCTCCTTGAATGAGGAAAAGGACACAGTTTTCTTTTGCTCTGCTAAGTGGACGAAGAGTTGTTAGGAAGAAAAGATTAAAACCCTTACAACTCTCTGTGTGTTTTTAATATATGTATGTGCATCAGTGAAGTAAAATATTTTTAAAATTTTAATTACGTTCTAACATACCAACTAGTCGTATTTTCCCCCACTCATTATTTAATATATATATATATATATGCGCAGTTATCTCTAAAGTACTTTGATAAGAAATGGGCAGTATTAATATTACACGAAGCAAGAAATATTTTATATTAAATAATACAAAAAATTATTATGAATTATTATTGTTATCATTAATTATCTATTTAAGGGGTCTCAGGAGTGTTAAATTTCTGTAGAAGGCGGAAAATATAAACAATTTTCCAAAAAGGTATAATTCTTTTAAATTTAAATTTAATAATTCTAATCTTTTGAACATTATTTATAAAGGAATGGGGCTTCAGAAAAATGTAAAATGTTTAAAATATAATCATAATTTTATAAATTATAAGCATACGAAAATTAGAAACATTTCCATAAGAAATATTAATTAAATTTTACATTGCGCATGCTGTTTTCTAAAATAGCAGCTTTAATTACTGGCTGTAAGTTGATTTATAAAGTTAAATGCGTCTTTTTACACTGTAGTAATTTATATCAATAGAATAATAAATTATATTTTTAAAAAATAAAAAATAATTACATTTTTAAATTTTTAAAAAAAATTTTTAATATTTTTCAAATATTTTGAAATACAAAAAATATATTATTCTTAAATGATGTAAGGTTTAAAAAGTATGATACATTTTATAATTCTATAAAGTTTTATTCGTCAGAGGCAACTATTTTAGAAAGTAGCGTGTGCAACGCAAATATTACTTAATATTTATTACAGAATTTTCATATGCTTATAATTTTTAAAACTATGATTATATTTCAAACATTTTGTACTTTCTGGGAGCCACAATCCCTTATAAATAATGTGTAAGCGATTCGAATTATTTAATTTAAATTTAAAGGAATATACCTGTTTGAAAATTGTTTATATTTCCCCATCCCTTGAGAAAAATTTAACACCCGTGAGACCAATTAAACAATAATGTTTAAATAAATATTTGTTAAATTAAACTTTACAAGTAAGCTAAGACATGTATACATTTTTTATAAAGAAATCTAAAGATTAAATTAAAAGTTTCTTTAGAAGTCTTTATTAATTTCAAATAAAATTATCTAAAATGTATTTAAACTTCCGAAAAATTTTAATTGTATACGTGATTTAACATTTTTCAGCCCTTATGGTAAAACGAAAAATGTAGGTCTTAGGCCAGAAATGCATATTATTTATTATGAATTTGATCAGTATAGTGTCATAGGCCTTATTAATATAAACAGGTATTACAAAATTTTTAAAATATTGTTATTTACTGATGTACAAATGGGAGAAAAAACGCAAATAATATAAACATTTTTCCGCCCTTTGCAAAGTTATCATAATCATATATTCCCACCTATTTCTTTTAGAAATTCAATAATATTCTAGACATTTTATTGAAAAATATAAAAGAAGTAACATTTGCATTTTATGTTGAAGCTCTTGAAAAACACATTCATACTATCTTAACAATCTTAAAATCTTAAGAAAATTAAATTACAAAAGTTAGATAAATTTCATTTTATGCTTATTAGAAGTTCAAATAAAAATACATGCAATTAATATATAAATAAGTTTTAAAATATATATACAGTAGTAATTCCTTTTATTCAACAAAAAAGTAAATTTTTAGAGGAAATGTAAACATATAAAGTGTTAAGCAAAAATTTTAAATCATTCTTATAAGTTCCATTTCAAGTATATTTCATTTATAGCATTTAAAAAAAAAAGATTTCAATTGTTTTCTGAGATGTGATGATACTTAATTATACTTTAAAACTTGTGTTTTTAAATATTGAAATGCATCTAAACTTTTAACGCATGAAATGATTATCTACGGAAAAATTATACTTCAAGATAGTTTTATTTTATTTACGGGAACATATGTCTGGTAAAAAATTATTATTTTATCTACAAGCTAAATCACAAAGGGAAAACATGAGAGCATATGTATTCAAAAAATATTTTTGAAGGGACTTTGGTGGCTCTAAGAAATATTTTTCTGCAATTCATTTAGTAATAATAAGAACAATCTCAATCAAATATAAAAGATTATTCGCAAATATTTCTTGTTTTATTTCTTTAAAACACACCATAAATATTTTCAATTTTATAAAGAAATAAACATGTCAAAACGTACATTTAAATACCATGAATTAAAGATAATGTTTTTTTTAAAAGCATTTTGCATTTTTAGTACGTATTAGTAACGTATCACAGTTCATAATTTAGTTTAATTTTACTTTAATTACCCTAATTCAGCGTTTCTCAAACTGTGGGGCGCGCCCCCTCGGGGGGGCCCCCCCCCCCCCCCCCCCCCCCGGCGCGAGTATATCGAAAAGTCGAAAACAAAAGATTATTTAATTTTTTAAAAATTTTCTGAAGGTAAACAAACAAAATAATTTATGATATAATAAAATATAGAATACACATTTACACTGATATAATACACTTATAAATGTACAGTACTGTGTGTACAATGTATATTTTATTATTAATTTAACAATTCTAAGTTAAGAACAAGTTTGGTAATTATCAGTTGTCTTGTATTAACATTTATCTTGATAGTTTGAACGGTTTATAATTAATTCCTTAACTGCCGATTAAAAGTTACGTGATTCGCTCCCCAATGCCACCGTTTACCACGTAGATGAGCGTATTTTGATGTTTTTTTGAGGGGGAGGAGAATAAGAATAAATAAGCAAATACTCTGAAATAAGTCTTTTTCAAATACTTTCCTTTTATAGCATTCCAAAGCCCTTGGAATAATTTTATGGACAGTACAGGACAGAAAAGATCATACTTCGGAAAGACGTATATATACGTCCAGAAAATTAAAGCTTTATCTGAACGAGACGTATTTATACTTCGGCGGCACATAAGAGGCTAAAGTCGTGTTGTAGCTTTAGGGTCAAAGTATAGTATTATTGAATTATTTACATTGTTATTGTATGGAGAGGGGCGCGATGAAAATGATGATTGAATAGTGGGTTGCGTATATTGAAAGTTTGAGAAGCACTGACCTAATTCTGTTTTCTCTTTCAGCTTGTAAAGAATTCTTTTGATATATAAACACGTTTTTATTTCCTTAGATATAAGAATTTATGCGTATAATATTTAAAAAGAGGAGATGTGAGTATGGTTGCAAGACAATTTTAAATTTTAAAAGCTTTTTTCTTTCTAATGAACTTAAATCTGTGCCGTCCTTTATCTTTTCATTATCTAACAAGCGATTTCAAGAATGCACTCTCCTCTTGTCCTCTAGAGATTCCAGGAAAATCTACGCTAAAGGGAAGGCACTTAAAAAGAGGATGAATAACCCTTCTATGAATGGTTTTAGAATATACATATTAAATATAAACGCTACGTAATATTTCTCTTTCATGAATATTTCATTAATTATGGATTAAGTTAGCTCTTGAATCTCTAAACCAGTTATATAAGGCATGCTAAAGCTAAGAAATCAAAAGGAGAATTTTTAAATTCTAAATTGGTAACGTGTGGAGAACAGTAATTCACTTCTTACACACACAAAAAAACACAATTTAATATATAAACAGATTGTTTTAAGTTAATCTAGTTTCTGGTAGTTTTTTCTTATTTGAGTATGGCTTTAAAGTGATGTATTACAATTAAGTCTATTTTTTTGTTCATATATTTGGTTATTTCGTACATTTAGGTTTCCAGTGTTATTTTTCTTGCTTTGAAAGCCCTTGCTGAAACAAATGCAACCTTTTAGAATGTTCAGAATGTTAATGGTTTTTGCGTCTTTTTTCAAATGGATGACTTAAAAAGGATTTCTCTCCATATTAGATCATTTTTCTTTCTGGACACGACATTTAACTACCTTAAAATTCATAAATAATGTCTTGGCACATTAAATAGTGTTTTACTTTTCTGTCATCGAATAGGATTTTGGCTGTTTCATTTTTGGAAAGTTATATTATTAATAAAGAAAATTTAAGACATTGTTAAATTATAAGATGTATCCTAATGAAATGTGTGATTTTGAAGCAAAGAGAAAAGATAATAATTAAAATGTTGAAATACATAAATGTTAAATTTCTTTTAATATCACGTTGTAATATTTTCTGTGCATTAACCTTTTAAATAAAAGGTTCAAGGTTATACTCGTATGTTGTGGCAATATCAGTATTCATAATTATACATTACATTTTTTCTAATCATCTGCATATTGTGTGATATGGTCGTTCTTTGGTGACCATACCTTTGATTGTCAGCGTGAATTAGAGGTGTGGTATTCTCGAAATGAATCGACATTTTAAAATTCTTAATAAGACTTTATTAAGAATATAGCTTAAATTTCTAATAAATTGATAAACTTATATTAAGTGAGAATAAATCAAACACACAGCTGTAGTTAAACCTAATCGTGTAACTTGGATCACTTATCTAAATAATTATATTATCCGCCTACTTTCAATTCTGATAATATTACGAGTTCTAATATCAAATAGTCAGTCCTACCTTGAGTCAAGCTAAGGTTCAATCACTGTTCAGAGACTTTTAGGCACGCGTGCAATATTATGCACCTTGAAGTAATGGCTAGAAATATTGGTAATCTTTTGACAGGCCGTCAATTCACACTTCTATCTCTTCTAAACATAACTTTCTCTAAATTGCCATCCTGCTTACTGAAACTTCTGTTCTTTTAAAAGCTATCTTATTTGCATTTCACTTCTTGGATTTGGATTGGAAAAGATTTGCCATTAATCTTGGCTGTCTAAGAACCCAGAGGTTATGTTACAGAAAAGACGCGTGAGCCCGTCACAATTGGAAACTAAGTGTTTGCAGACATGGGGCAAGACCTGATACTGTAACAATCATTTTTATAGTGGCACCATCTAGAGACGGCTCTCGTTACCAAATTTTGATGCTTGAATTTATTCAATTCAAGCTCTCTTGTCTGATGTTGAATATTTCCGTGATTTGATTTTGTTGAGCCTAATTGATATTCAATTCATATTTTAAAAGCCATATAATTAGATGACAGGCATGCCTATAATTTTCACATTTAGTAAATCTATCGACTACAGGATAGAAACCTCAAACTTGAACTCACAAAGTGGGCATGCTACCTATAAGACACCGATCCGACATGTGATATATAATCATAACCTATTAAAGTAATTTTTTGTTGATATAATATTTGTAATGACATTACGCATACTAAATAAAATTAAATTTCAACAGTACGAAATTCCGAAATTCCAGTCAATCTCTTAAAAAATATTTGTTGAGTTAAATGGTACATTGAGATACTTCAAAAGTTAGATACAATTTATTAATTAGAAATGTACAATAATTTTGAACTAAAGGAATAAACATCATTATGTAGGAATTCTCAGGTACAAGAAACTAACCAGGGGAAAAAACATGAAATTGCGTAAATAAACATAAATTATTTATATTATGAATTTAAGTAGAATTTTTGCGAATAAAACTAAATAAATTCGGATAGATTTAAATGTACTTTTGTATTATTTTCAAATAAGTTTAGTCAGGAGTCATACTACGCCGTCATCCTCCCCATAGCATTTATCTTCTACGTATTTCCTCAATAACTTTTGAGTCATCGTGTATTTCTCTCCTAACATCAACACACTTTGATACTCTATACTTCTGCATACATAACAAATATTACTTGTATATACTGCGGTTTCCTTACAAGCCAAATTTCGCTTATCTAACAATGAAATATAGAAGTTCCAGATGTTAGTTAAGGAAAATGCACGTGAAATCCCATACAATATTTATTATCCATGACAAGTAAAGAATCTTAAAGATTTATATTAACCAGTTAACTGTTATTCACTAGTATACTCGGCATGGAGAAGTTGCAAGGCTTTGTGTATAGTAGAGTATACTCGGCATGGAGAAGGTGCAAGATTTTGTGTGTAAACGAGTACACTCGGCATGCAGAAGTTGCAAGATTTTGTGTATAGACGAGTATGCTCGGCATGAAGAAGTTGCAAGATTTTGTGTATATACGAGTATACTCGGCATGTGTAAAAAAGTAGTGACCAGTGGATATTAAAATTGTAATTTTTGAGAAAAAATATATTTTCAAATTTCAAGATGTTTAGAATATTTCAAGGTCAGGCCGTATAAAAAAAATAAATGAAAAAATATGAAAAATATAACATGAACTCATTTGTTCCCGTATGAGCTGGATTTAACATCGTATAAGTCCTCAAAATGAATTTATTTATGGTGGATGATTATGCCTTTTGGATGTTAGCCTAGAAAGGGGCTGAAACAAATATCTAAAAGTTAATTTATAACAGGGTTCCCTCAGTTATATGATTAACCATGGGAAAATGCGTGACGCCGAGAAGGTGCTGAGCTCATTAATAGTTGCTGGTCAGAAGTTACTGAGATATCTAGTGGCGTAAAAGTCTAGTGTTTGATGTTAAAGGCATGTGCTGACATTAGAGTAATGGCCCAAAGCTGTGGTGTCTAATATAAGGTTATTATATCGGGGTAGGAAAAGCAAGGATACATTTTAATAAGAGGAATATTATAACCTCGCAGTGTCTCTCCGGAACATTTTTAGTCTCAAGACAGGTGGAAAATATTTTGTCAGTAATGAAAAAAGAAAATCTGTGTGTGTTTAGGTCTTTCAGTCCTGGAATTTTGACAGTCACTTAAATTCATCAATGTCCATAAAAACTACGATTGGTTGCGTGTTTTCGAGATATGCATGCAATATTTGTTTATGTTAACCGATTAAATAAGTATTAGTAATAAAATTGAGATAAATAATTTTGTAAGATAAACAGATCTTTTTTTGATCCAATATTTTAACAGCGTAACTTAGTCTGTGACTGACGAATATACTCGCCATTGCTCGATTTCCGTTACGCACATAATTACGCGCTCTCAAACTGGAGTGCCACAGATAACATTCTAGTAGTTTTCGCTTACATTAATCAAACATCTGCTATGGCTTCACTGAATATGAAAATATGGAATTTTAAAATTATTTGCTAATAATAAATTTCATCAATGCAGCTAAATATACATTATTGTTGGCGCTAGCAGTTTTATATGATTGCGGCAAACACTTTTTGGTAATTTCTTGTTTTGTTTTTCCTGTGCATGGGTCTTGACATATTTTTGATGCTTATATAAGTTACATGTTACTGCACCCTCTTCTCTAAGGTATCACATCAACGAGAGGACATTGACCCTCTATAGATCTAACGTGAATCGGCCTCATCTGCACAGTGGGTCTTCAACGGTGGCAGAACTTGAATCCTCGACAATCCCGTGATGAGCCAGTGGCCATAACCACTGAGTTACAGTGGTCTTCAAGGCACTGCTAGCAAGAGTTTTTACTTTATATTTGATTAATTAGAATATTTAAAGAACAAAACGTATCTGCATAGTTCCCTAGTCCATTGTTATTGTTTCTGATGCCGCCTGATTTCAACTGTATCAGATTGAAGCCCATGAATCCATCATGATAAGAGGCTAGATGTACGTCTATCGCTATACGTAGGTTTGAGAACCATATAGGTGGCAGTACGATTTGGCTAGGTTCCACCCCAATTTTGAGGGAGAACACTCTGAAGTTGGTCAGGGGACTCCCGCCTCGCTTCCTCGTCCACCCTCACGAGAGGACTTCACAGTTCTTTAGAGTGTCCCCATGCCACAAAAGTACTTTACATTTACAAACATCCATGCCTTTTCCGACCCTACGGGACACTAACCACCGTCACTGACGGCTATACCGGATGGGCAGCCATTTCCTGGTCTGAAAGAGGGGATTGGCGGCAGCACCTGGTAAGGGTTCGAAATTATTCTGAATTGAAGTTAGGCCCCTAAGTGCTGGTGAAGAACTGGGATCGCTTGTTCATGGAACGGATATTTGAGATGTTAATTCGTCCCCCCACGCCAAGTATGGGTTGTCTCTCCAGGACCTACGACTTGCAAATGCCTGTGTTTACAAGTCTTTTTTGCATATTTCCCACGGTTAGAAAATGTTTCTAAGAAATTGCGAAGACCAAGGAAATCAGTGCATGAGAGGAATACAAATGCAAGCATTTACTTGACTTTATGAGCTAAATATTTGTGATGATTAGTAATATTTCTATCCAACAATAATGTAGAAGTACGCAGTAGGATTTTTGTTATTTAAAATGCATATTCGGTATTTTTTTTTTCTGCAAAAGAAGCAATTTAAAGGATAATGCAATTAAGGAGAATTATTAATTAAAGAAATTTACTCTTAAAATAATTACAATTTTGGAAGCGTGAAGGAAAAAATTATATTAACATATACACATATAACACATCACAATAAATAAAGTTATTTTTTCTTATTAAAGCTTAATTATATTTACAAAAATATTTTGTTAAGAAATGATTTATAATATAAATGTAGCTTTTTCTGTAATCATTTATGAAGCAAACATGCTTTAGTAATAGCATTTTTCTTACAAAAGTCGCAAATATTTTCTACAAAAATTTGTAAAATATATTTATATAAACTTTTTATCCGTACATTTCTTCTGTCATTAAAAAAGAGAAAGACTGAAAATAGAATTACAATTCGACTGCACCGTACTTGCTTTTTACAACTGTTTTGCATTATTGAGCTTTTGGAACAAGAAACTTCGCAAGAATTCAGGAGAAATCGGTAAGAAGTTTTTCATATTTCTCACACTTGAAAGAGCAGCACAGAAAATTCCCCCACATATTCAAACAATCCAATATATTTTATCTGCTGCCTTTGTTAAACTTAAGTTGTTTGTTTGTAAGAAAATGTTTTATTGTTTTGTTTAAAAAAATGTGAATAATTCGTTTTTGCTGAAGGAGAACATTATTTTATCATGATTTTTTTTACTTGTATTCAAATATCTAAGTTGATTAATATATAGAAGTTATTAAAGTGCATCAAGAATTATAGGGTTCAATACAATAGTAATATGTATTTTTTCTTCAATCATTTAACTTAAAGTATTTCATATATTAAAGCGAAAACAATTCATCTATGAAATATTAAACATATTTTTTAAAATTTGGAATTCTCCTTTTTACACATGAAAATACTTTTTAAATTTTTTTAATTATATATTTTAGACACTTCAATAAAATGAGGGTTTTATTACATAAAAATTACACAAATATTCAGAATTAAGAGAAATCATATATTTCTATGGCTTTTTTTTAAAGTATTGAACTTACTGTAAGACAAATGCTCCAAGATAAACATATAAACAAAAATTTCTTATAAGTACATAACAGTTTTCACACATGCAGACTGGAAGTATAATGGGCAGTTTTGTACGAGTGCAAGCACATTTATGTATGTGCATTATTCATCATTAATCGTACATAGGATTATTTTTTGCAGTATATTCGAGAAAATTCAAAAGAAAACTATTAAAATTAGTAGCAGCAAACACTTAGCTGGAAAATTAGGTGCAGAATCATTGGCAGAATTAAGAAAAGAAGGTTGTATTCCCTACGAATTTCTTAAGACTTTTAAGTACCACACAATATTAAATGTAATTAATGAAAGTACTTGAATGAGAACTAATCAGTAGAAACCTCTGGAAAATGTAACATGCCCAATTCATTTTCATAAATAGCTTGT
The DNA here is from genome assembly GCA_019973955.1 of Trichonephila inaurata madagascariensis. Lineage (NCBI taxonomy): Eukaryota > Metazoa > Arthropoda > Arachnida > Araneae > Nephilidae > Trichonephila > Trichonephila inaurata. The sequence continues at coordinate 164,904 of BMAV01027404.1, read as the reverse complement.
TTACTGGTCTTATGGCTTCCTTGGTCAACAAGTTATTGGAAAATAAGGACATTTGCTGGATGGATTGTCCCGCCAACTTTGAAAATTTTAGCTGTACTGAATAGTTTGGAGAAAATTATAACCTCACCTTTTTCTTCCTTGAATCGTCCAGGACCTGTAAACAGAACAGTGGCATTTACTGTCCCAAGATTCCAAAATTGTCTTCTTTCGAGCGCGAAGTCACATCGTGAAGGGTGTATAACTGTTAGAAAGAAACATATTCCTTGGAACCCTATTTTTTCCTTCGTCTAAAAAGATTAAATCTTTCACTTTGCTCAAGAAATTCAATATCTTATCATTTCATATGTAAAAGCATTTTGAAAAAAAAAAAAATATTTATTTCGTTATGGAATTTAAAATAAAAAGAATCGTGATAATAGTCAATAGCCGTGATAATCTATTCTTTTAACAACCCAAAAATAATACTTAAAAAGCACGAAATGGTGTAAAACAACTGTAATAATTACATTTCTCTACTTTTTTATGTGTTATTTATTCTCTAAAACTCATAAATAACAACCCAAAGACATTTTTTATGGTCACAAAAATTAGAACAACATAACAACTGTGGCCATTAGAGATCCCAATTTGTGTGAATACGGATCATTAAGAGGTAATAAGTATAATGAGGGTGGGCCACGAGTTACTCTCAAGCTTCCAGCATACAATAAATATGTTGGATATCTTTGTGAGGAGTTCATCCACGATTTTTCAACTAACCCTCTTGGTGAAATTATTCATCAAGTGGGGTTTTGAATTTAAAACCGCTTTCCGAAGAGATAACAATTTTATACTAATGTAAGTGCTATTTAATCTTTGGCAAATAGTGTGTTAAAAGAAATCTTGGAAAGTTAGTCGTGGATCGTGATTTGTGAATAGGAAGTCGTTTGTTCTGAAGTTATCCTTCGAGCTATAACTGCCATTCTGAGAAGTGGAAATACTAGAGAAGTGGGTTTGAATAGAACAGTGCTTCTCCTACTTTCTATACTTTCAATCCAAATTTTCATCGCACCTCCCCTCCATGCACTAACAATGCATTGAATTCAATAATAATATACTATGATACAAATCTACAATACGACTTTAGTTATAAACCCCGTACAAACTATCAATACAAGTATTAAGTTTTGTATATAATTTTATGACATGTCCACAGGGTCACTGGTAATTATTAAACTTGTTCTTAACTTAGTACTGTTAAATTAATTATGAAACTCATTGTGTGCGGTACTGATATATTTATATAAGTGTATTATAGCAGTGTAAATGTGTATTTTATTTTTTATTATGTCAGAATGTATTTTGTTTTGCTTCCTTTCAGTAAATTAATAATTTTTTTTTTAAAAAAAAATCTTTGTTTTCGACTTTTCTATATACTCGCTCTCCCTTGTAGGGGAATCACGCCTCGTTAAGGGGCCCTCCCCACAGTTTGAGAAACGCTGGAATGAGATCCTAATAGTTTAGGAAAGAACTGACAAGTGATCCAGAAGCGGATCAAGAAATAAGTGTACTTTGAATAATCGTATAAGTTAAATTAAGAAATTAGGTTTCTTCCCTGGTTAATTAAATTGAATTAATCACAAATTGATTAGCCTGAAATAAAAGCAATGTTTTAATAACAACACCTGCTTCTTCATCAACCCCTACTATATATACCGGCAATCTCCGGGTTGCGACACTTTTCGAAGGAATTTGAGTACCAGTGCACGAGAAGTCACTGATGTCGAAGTAGAATATTGGAGTAGTGTTCATCGTGTTTTGCAATTTGAAGACAAATGATTACTCTCAAACTATCCTCAAGAAGTACCGTCTCAAATTGTGATGTAAATTAGTAAAGAACTGACCGTCTGGTGCATTTTTCTGTGGTTATCCTTCGAAATAAACCCTTTCTACTGTTCATGCATTTTCTTCAGCTAATCCGTAAAACAGGTGCATTTCTATCATCTAAGTATTCATAATACTGTTCCATACTGCTCAACGGGTGATGGGAGATCAAATGATTCAAATAATTCAGATATCTTTCGTCCAACGCCACCTAGTGCAGAACTAAGAAATTTCTGACCATGGGTTGCTATGCAAATTTTAATCCGTGTAAGGGTTCTTACTTCGCCTTAAAGTTTATCCCCATAATTCTGGGACAGCCTGTAGATACCAACAGCGTGATAGTAGGGGCAGAAATAAAGTTCGTCTTAAAAGCCGACATCCACCACTCTTCTGTCAAATAATCGTCTTTCAACTGCAGATATAACTTTTCCTATTGCAGCATTAAACGCTTCAAGAATCGCCAATGACATGTCAATCAGCAATGCAGCAGACAATGTGGTAGATCTCAATTAGTACAAAAAAGGTCCCTGTCAAGATTTTTTTGTAAGTTAAGTTTGCCAGTTACTTTTATGTATGTTTACTCATATTAGGTTGCTAGAGATTTTAGTTTTTAATTGTAATTGTGAAATATTTACAGCAACATCCTAAATAATTTCATTTCCTCCCATTGTTACTTAAAAAACAATTATGCTTTTAGAAGGAAGCTCATCTTTCTCTTTTGTAAAATTAAATAATTCATAAAACATGATTATTAATTTAATAATCAAATAATAATCAAACTAGTAAATAATTATGAATTATTTTATTAAAAAATATGCACCCGTGATTGGTTATTAGGATAAAGTTAAATAAACCAAAAATTCATGAATAAATGACCAGTGGTAAGACTTCTCTACAAATCTAAGATTTAAATATTACACTGATAGCTTAAATCCTTCATGTTATTACTTTATCAATTTATAAGTGAATTTATTTTTCTCTTATAATGAAAAAAATGACATATTTAAATACAATTTTCTCATACGTTTTTCTTCAAATATTATTGCTCTCTCTTTTTTTTTACTGTCTACCTCCTGAATTTTATTTTTATTATCTGTGTTAAAATATCTGAAAAATTATTCACTATAATTTTTTTAATTAAGAGTAAATGAATTATAAATAAAAAAAGTAATTTATCCAGAGAAACAATAAAAAAAAAATCAAAATTGAATTTAGTTAAGTATAAGAAAAGATACATTGAAACTTGTTAACTTTATATTCTAAAAAAAGTTTCAAAAACTGAAAAGTAAGAGCGTTTGGGGGATTTTAAACTGAAGAATGAAACGATTTAGTTAAAATAAAATGAGCATTACAAAGATAAGTAATAAGTTCTTTGAAAGAATCTGGAAAAAGAAGCTATTCAGAATTCTTATTTGTGTTTTAATTCCGTTTTACTTTATTTTTATATCGCTTAAGAGTTTTTTGATTAGTGAAATGTCATTTAATTTCTTTAAATTACTATGCGTAGTTGTTTAATTGAATTTTTAACTGTTTGCGTTTGTTAATAGGTAACAAAATGTAGAACTTTATGCTGAGATGTTACGTTTAATTGTTCTCTTTATAAAAATTATTTCTCTCGAGCTTTCTTTGTCAGTAAAGAATTCCTGAAAGAGAAGTTCTTGAATAAGTGTTATTTAAATACAATAAATTTAACATTACGTTTTTCCAACAATTTCAATTATTTAAATAAAAAAAAATATTAAAAAGATGTTACACATATGTGCCCGAAAGATTTTGAAAAAAAAAAAATAGTGATTTTATAGTAGCTGATGTTGAATTAAATTAAGAGAAGTTAGGGTTTTTATATTTAGTCATTAGATTTTAAAAAAATGACTTGGCTGCAACCAACGTTTACTTTCCTTATTTCGTTTCAGTCGGTTTTACGTTCCTTTAAAAAGGAAAATATTTTATCTATATTCTTCTCAATATAAGAATTTATGAAGTATTTTTAAACAAAACGAATGATATATTAGGTGAACCAAAAGTGCTGCCTTTATTTCAGTGTTTCTCAAACTGTGGGGTGCGCCGACCTAAGGGGGCGTGAAAACTCTAGGAGGGGGCACGAGCATATTGAAAAGTCGAAAACAAAAGATTATTTTAAAAAGTATTAATGAACTGAATGTAAACAAACAAAAAATACATTCTGACTTAATAAGAAACAAATACATATTTACAGTAAAATAATACACTTATAAATGTATCAGTATTGCCCAATGTAATTTATAATTAATTTAGTAATACAAAGTTAAGGACAAGTTTAATAATTATTATTAACATCATGGACTTGTCAATTATATATAAAAATTAACACTTATCTTGATAATACGTACGGTTTATAATTAACTACCAATTAAAATATATGGAATTTTCTCCCCCAATGCCACCGTTTTCCGCTCAGGCCTGCATTTGTGATGTATTGGGGAGGAGGAGAAAAAGCAAAAATAAGCAAATCATCTGAAATAAGAAAATCCTTCACAAACACTGTCAAGAATTTTTTGATTGAATTCCAAAGCCTTCGGAATAACTTTGTGAATACCAGTGCACAGAAAAGATCTTACTTCGGAAAGACGTGCATAATTAAGTTGACGGTTTCAAGCTCTAATGAATTTTTATATTAAGGCAAAACAAAAATAAATTTTAAACTTCATGGGTGGCATCCATCCGATGATGGATGGTTTTATTTTTCTAAACAAGTTCCAAAACCGTTGGTAAAAACACAGGGTGCACCTAAGGGGTCTTGCTCTTATTGAATATAAATCCATGATTGAATAACCATTTAATGTAATTATGTACCTTTTGCATCCTTGGATAGGTCTGTACTGGTAGTTTTTTTGTTCAATGTATTGCATAAAACCTCCTTCACGAGTGTCTCGGGAAACAGTTGTAATGGAAGATATCATTTTTTGCCGAAGTAGTGTATATTCAAAAGAAAGTCCAACGTGTGTTTCGTTTTCACGAAACAAAATCGTCCATTAACTCGCATCGTAAATTCAACGCTGTAATGGAAGAAAACGTCCTGGTCCAAAATCAAAAAAGCTATAATAAGAAATGTTTACAGAAACGGGAAGCTTCACAGATCTCCCTAGAAGTGGCAGTTGTAGTATAAGTGAATCAACTGTTGAACGCGTTCGGTAATCGTTTCAACTAAGTCCTTCTGAAACAACTTGTGAAGCATTCTTTATACTCCAAATATCGCAAACAATTTACGTAAGAATTCTTCATAAAAAGATTTATGTTATTTGCCCTTAAAGTGCAAGGCATATTAAATTACATTTGACGGGAACTACATCTTCATTTAAAACACAGGTACTTCATCTTATTTTTTCTGTCGGGCCGCATACATATGTTACTTAGATCACGCGAGCCGCAGCATGATTAATGGATGAGGGGGAGATATATTAAGACCAAGATAATATAGAAAATTTAAGTATGGAAATTGATCAAAATATTAAAAGTTCCATTTTACTTTTTTTAATTATTATTTTTTTTATATTTTTTATTTATGTCACTAAATTTTTCTAAATTGGAAGCATTTAAGAATCACTCTTTCACTATTTCCGCATCAGTATAAACTGTTCCATATGATTACCAATGATATAACAAATTTCACAGGGTGCCTTTGTTATTTCTGTGACAATATCACTGACAAAATACTTTTTTTGCTGTTGTAAAGATTATTCAAGAAAGTCTATTTATCATCTCTTGAAAGAGATCTTAGAGGAAAAGTGTCATTGAATGATTCTCGTTTATTGGTATTTTTTAAATACACTTTCGTGACAAATCAAACAATTACTGAACTATGCCTGTTTTTCCTAATAAAATATTCAACCTCTTAACCCGCGATCACTCACGCGGGGTGTTCTGTACACCCCAGCAACAAGAAAATACTCCCAGGATTCTAAAAAAAATGCGCAGAACTCCGATTTTTTCTGTAGCTGCACATTTTAGGCCATTGAACCTTCAAGCTTGATACAACCTCTCATTCTTGAACGATTGGAATGTAATGACCTTCAAAAGTTTATCTGAGGGGCTGAGAACTCCCGCGAGAAGTAGAGCATTTGTATACAGTCTGTTCTGAATGTTTGAAAAATGATTAAAATATTATTTTTCTATATATATATATACTTTCTACTATCATTATCTCATTAATTGTAAAGTATATTTATTACTGGTATATACGTTTTATATACTAGTTTATGAAAAAATATAAAATCATGTGTTTTAACATGAAAATGTTGTATGTTTAGTTCAAATTAATGTTAGTCTCATTTGTATGCAATAAATTTAACAATTTTATTATTAAAGCACAAAAAACATCTTGTACTTTATAAATATGTATCATAATGACTTAATTTTATTTTCATAATTAAATACACCCGTTAAAAGTTTGGGGTGTTCTCTACACCCCGCGAGTGACGAAGGTAGCAAAAACAGGCGCGAGTGACCGCGGGTTAATCATCTTGAAACAACCTATTTTCTTTGAATATTTTTCACTTGCAAGATATGGAAGGTAGATAAAAATTAGTTCCTTTCATAAATCGGGTGCTACTCCCCTGTTGTCTATTATCACTAATCAGAAAAAAATATCAGTTCGCACCCATACGATATCGACAGCGAAATTGATATATTTGGTTTTTTTAACAAAGAATTTTCCACCATATTTTCATTAATAAATGAATTTCACAGAGCACTGGACCATGACCTGGACACTTAAAAAAGCCTGGTGGGCAACAAGTTGATTATCTCTGATTTAGGCCGTTTCCGAGCTACCAAAAGGAAACACGTTTAAATTTACAGAGGTAAATGGTTCGATAAAAAATTATAACAGTACTTCTAATATATCCAAACAAACATATATCTAATTAAAATACTAATTTACTAGTTTCAGTAAAATAAATATTTATAACCCGGGCATGACTTTTGATTTGCGCACGCATGCACGCACGCACGCACACACACATACACACACACTCATGGACGCATATATAT
>BMAV01027404.1:123499-144277 GCA_019973955.1 Trichonephila inaurata madagascariensis | reverse complement strand
AATTATATATAAATAAATTATATATAAATAAATTATATATAAATAAAATTTTTACTGAAATATGAAGCTTAAAATAATTTTATACGTGTATTTTAATCTAAGTGACATACAAACTTAAAAAAAAAATATTCGTTTGAACGCTTTTATATAAAACAGATGTTCCAAACTAGTCAGACACCTTAATATATTTGCCAAATATAGGGTTTTTCCTTCATTGTGGTGAAGATTCATCTCGTATTGATTCGAAAATATTGGAAAAGATGGGATACGGATTCATGACCTTTCATCTATATCCAAGTAGTTAATGAAGATTTAAGGCAGCGAAGTCAGAGTATCGAATATTTCTCTCGATGGTACTGTAGATGAACCCAGTGGAGAATTATTGGAAATTCAAGTGACCAATGAATGTAGGTAATGTAGGTCAAGAGTTCATCAAATGATTTAGATATTAAAGGGCAGGGATTGTTTGGTATATTATACTGTTGAAGGTGAAGGTCAAGATGTTAGAGTGGTATGAATGACGTCATTCGCATTTCAATCCTCAAAAGCAGACATCAGATGCGAATGCTGCCACCACAACTTGAAGATCATTCTTCTTATAAGAAAGATCCAGTACTCGGCAATATTTGTTCCATACCCGTGCTATTTTTTCATCATGAGCCATTTTGAATAGTGATTCATGAGTTCTGGCAATATTTGACCCTCCCTCGTATGGCTATAGCCCAGTGACGACTTTTTCGAGAGCATTCCAATCCCATAGTCTTATTTTATGCAATCATCAAAATGTTTGATGATTTCTGTTTTCTTCAAAGAGAAGATAATTTTGGATGCTTGGTATGTTAACATTTATGTTAAATTATAAAGAAATCTCTCTCTCTGTCTCTGTTTTGCGCTATGGAACTTATATCATCAGTTACAATCATATCAGTTGACGAAAATCCTTTCTTGACTATAATTTTCGGTTTTAGCCCCTTTAAGGAGAGTTTATTGCTAACATGGTACCGGAATATCCATGTTGCAATGGCTCAGGAAATTCCCAGCATGTTTATTTTAATTCATTTCTCTACAGTTATTCATTAGACAAAGCACTTACCTATTTATTCTTGCATATAACGCCCTTAACTATTACAAATTCATGTTATAGATCTGAGATTCCCATTAAAGAGCTGAGCTTCCCTTTACTGTTACAAGCTGGAAAACCACTTATGTCTTAGAATAGTATTTGTTATGCAGCAGAAAAATGTATGAAATTCATTAAAAAATAGTTACTCTTCAATGTATCTATATCACTATACAACTTATGAAAGCTTAACTGCAATTCTATATTAAAAAATTCAGCTTTATTTAAGGCACAATTTGCTTGTAATGTGTTTAGATTTCCCATGCAGAATTTAACCCTATAGTTAAATTAGTCACTTTTACGAAAAATAATTAAATAATAATAACAAAAAAATTAATTAAAAATCTAAAAATAAGATACGGTGTGAAAATGATTTTGTTCATAACCATACAAATATTTTATTTATAAAATTCTTGAAGATGGGCAGTTAAGGTAAATTTGGAATAGTCTATGGGGGGTAGTTTTTCTCTTATTATATATTTCCTTTTGTAAAACATATTTGTTACGTTATTTAAATCTTCGAAATTTCCTTTCATTATTTAAATTTTATCTCTTTTTTTTCAAATGGGGTTGTTTGGTATTTATAGCATTTCAGAACTAGTACATTCCCCAGGAGCTGGTATCACTTTTTAGTGTGGCACTATATAGGTGTATATAAATTGCCACGATGCAGTATTGGAGCCTAATTTCTTTCCCAGTGGGAGGCACCTGAACTCTGACAATGCGAAATTATTCAAGGAATTCAGTTTTGCCGAGAACACCTATGTCCAACTGGCACTCTAGGGATATTTAACATACCACATAATCACACGAAATGGACGCTGTCGATTTCCTGCACCATGAAAATTCACTAACTTGGGCCGGGTTCGAACCCTCAAACTTTAGGGTACAAGGCCAACTCCAAAGCAAATACGCCACCCAGCCAGCATTATTTGATTTTATTATAATTTAAATTAAATCTTCACATGTCTTAACAATTTTTGACTTGAAAAGATTCGTAAAAAACCCGAACAAATATAAGTTTAAGTATTCAAGCATTCAATAACTGTGGTTCTGATGGCATAATGGGTGCATAATGATTAACTTAAGAATTAGAGCTTACTTTAGCAGTTAGAATACTTATAAAAACATTCAACACACATAAAATATTTCTTATCTGAATAAACCACAGGTTTTTTATTCTGTTGGTTAATCATTAAGTAATAATTTAAAATCTTTAAAAGTAACTTCATATATTAAATTCTGTAGTTTATATTAACCGAAACTAATTTTAAATAACTTTGTCTCAGTAAATTTCACATTAATTAACACATATTTGATAATTCCTAATTAAAATTTATCGAACTACTTAGCAATTTGAAATTGCTATTCAAAATCGTAGGTTAGGGCAAATTATGCCTTTTTGTCCTTTGAAACATTCAAATAATCAGCAATAACATGCAAGGGGTGTTCATCAAAGCATTAATTTTCTCCATACAATCTACAATTTCTTAAATCTATCTTGCAATTACATAATTGAATTGTGCACCTAAACAGTATTAATCTTCCCAGCTTTATTACTATTAATATTATTCCTTAATTGGATGAAGTTTTATTTACAATATTTTAAGAGGAAATAAATAAATAAATAATTTATGTATCTTTTTTTATAACACTGTACAGAAAAATAAATTTTACATGAAATTTTATTCGTATCGTTTCGTAGATCGAGGTTAGAGGATTTTATGCTATCAGTCTCAAAGATTAAAGCAAAAAAGAGAGGTACTTGAGAAATCTCTTGAGAGCAACAAGTCTCAGAGAGATGGAAATTTATTCTCATGAAACAATCATTGAAATGCAGATGCTGTATTCGATTAATGAATCTCAGAAGGCCTTGACACCTTCTACTGCGTCCGGACATCACTCTGTCAGTGTCAAAAATGCAAGTATCATTAAAGATTATTTACAACCACTTACACCAGTGTTTCTCAAACTGTGGGGCGCACCCTCCTAAGGGGGCGTGATAACACTACGGGGGGCGCTAGTGGATCGGAAAGTCGAAAATAAAAGATTATTTAAAAAATTATCAACATACTAAAAGGAAACAAAATGTATTCGGACATAATAATAAAAAAAAAAAATTACTCTGATATGGTATACTTATAAATGTATCAGTACGGCCCAACATATTTGATACTAAGTATCAATACTAAGTTAAGAACAAGTTTATTAATTACTAGTGATTTTTCAATGGGCTTATGATACACAAAATTTAATATTTATCTTAATACTTTGTATGGTTTAAAATTAAGGTCGTATTGTAGCTTTAGCGTCAAAGTATTATACAATATCACTGCATTCAACACATTGTTATTGTATGGGGTAGGGGGGCGGGATGAAAATTCTGATTGAAAATTGGGTCGCGAATATAGAAAATTTGAGAAGCACTGACTTACATAACATCCGAAGTAACAACTAATCGTTGGTTGGTTCTTCACGACCAAATCTACACTACTCTTCTAAGGTGAAAACAAGACTAAAACTGTGTGTGTGGTTTGGCTAGTGACTAACTATTTATAGGCATCACGGATCTTTCGAGAAAAATACGCTTGCTTCATAGATAGAGATATTAGTAGATTTCTTCACTGGTTTCCAGAAGAAACCATAGAATCACCAAAGATGGTAACCAAAATGGCCACTAAAATGATGACAACTTGACTCTACCGCCAACAGTTTACCAAGTTTCCATTGAATCCCCATTACAATGTAAGGAACGGCATTTCTTTCAAATATTACAAATTTAACATAAAATAAATACAACATAGAGTAGTATAAACGTATTGAACATCCAGATATATATAAACCATTTACACTATTTTAAAAATTCAGTACAAAAGTTCGTAACACTATTTATTACAGAGTACAACATACTTCTCCTTAACTCCTATTAAAATTTATCTTAATTCTATTTGTATGAAACATATATTTATTAATAATGTCTTGCTTAATATATATATATTATGTGACCACCAGGAGTTCCAAAAATTTTTTTAAAACCACATCTGCAACACCAACTTGCATTTGTCTATCTAGTACAAACAAGGGGAATTTTTATAACATTGTACATGCATATACATATATTCGACTCACAATAAAATAGTTTTGATGATTTTTTTACCGGCATGTGTCAATGATTTTAAAGGCAAAGAACAAAGTTAAATTTGCAATTCAAAAGTGGTTTGTTTTGAATTTTGTTTCTGCTTTGCATGATCGAAATCGCAAAAGAAATAATATTCAGGAAATTTTGGAATAAATTGGCAAGAACGGATTTTTTTGCTTGCAGGCCAACAATTTAAACAGACTTTTAAAGTGCACTGCAGAATTCAGTGATGCCTCAACGTTTTATGTTAGTCTATGGTTGATATTTCTGACGGAAACTTATTTACTCTTCAATATATATATATAGAGAGAGAGAGAGAGAGATAAAATTACTTATGATTATTTAATTCATATATAACTAGTCTCACTAAAGTTGTGATAGTTTATAAACCCTATTTTTAATTTTTTATTTCTATTCCTTTTATACTTTTGTTAAGTGCTACATTTCAGCCATTCACATAATTTAAATCTGCATTAGGGTCCAGAATCTGGCAATAACTTTTTTATTGCACTCAGATTTAGCGCGGGCTCTGTATTTTTAAGTGCAATTTTTAGGTAAGTTAACTCTATCTTATAATGGATTTAGATAGTCCTATCCATTACTTTCAATAAATGTTTGCTCAGTATTATTTACATAAAGAGGAAGGTTGGCTGGTCAAAAAACATGTTCAACTCCAATTTTATATAAATTATTTTATATATTAGCTGTCCTAAGTCAGCAATGTTTATAATACTGCAGGATCCACTCTTTAAAATTTTTAATCTCGGTTACTTATATGTCCTTCATTGTGTGATTTTCCTACTGTCTATGTGTTTTTCGAATGTGATTGATGGATGTTATCTCTGGTTTGTAGAGAATAAGCCTATATATATATATATATATATATATATATATATATATATAATGATTTTCTTAAACTGGCCTGTCGTTAGCTTGTGAAAGTTTTATAAAACATTCAAGTACAAAATTTAATGTAATAATTTTGAAACTTTTAAAAACTTTTCATTGCATAATAATAAGCTATTAGCAGCAGAATAACAAATCGTGTGTTTGTTTTCAAGTGTATTTGCCCGTGTTAAGTACTTAAATATGTATATAATGTACTATTTACCGAATTAATCTGCGACGAGAGAATTCTCTTATTTTTAATTTTAATTATATACATATATGCCTGCACTTGGTACTTAATTTATTAGAATAAAGAACATTCACCGCACAGCTCGTGCCCCACTCAATTATTATCTCTCTAAATCTACGGAATCTAAGGAAAGTTCTGCGGGCATTTGGATTTCTAGGTATCCTTAATCCCGTATCTGGCAAAAAGTCTATTTGAGAAGATGAAAAAAGTGAAACTTTCATGCTTGGATGAGCTTCATGGCTATAGGAATTCTATCTCTAAATGGCGCACTATGCCTTTAAATAGCTCTTCTCACTGTAAAATCCCTACGCGTCTGTAAAGAGTTCACTTTACCTTTTTTATTACTCCATTTATTTTTAAGTTAAGCTTTCTAGACCCGACACACACACAAACACACACACACACACATATATATATATATAAATATATATTTGCAATAGTTCTCAGTGATATAGAATATGTACTAATAACTATTATTGATATTATGGTTTAATACTAGTATTTTTATCTAATTATACAATTATTCAATAGATGGTGCCATATGTTTATTAAATTAATAATATTATTATTTAAATATTCTTGTAATCATTTATTTTCCACAAATATTTATAGCAATATATATTTATGGTTTTTTAAACGTACATATATATACAGACTTTATATTATTCTATCATAATTTTTAACTTTATATGGTACTGATATTCCCCTGTTGTATTTGGCGTTAAACATAACCGGTTGATACACTTACGAAGTAAGTCTTACTATTTACTTTTTGCATCGACTTTAAATCTAAACTGTGAATACAAATGAGCTATAATTTTAGCGTTATATTTTATTAATATAGTGATTATATTTGTAATATTTAAAATTCTCCTAATATTATTCTTTCCTTTCCTCTTGGCACATTGTATAGAGAAACTACAGGTGAAACTTGATTAGCCCTAAAATTTGTTTAAACCTGCAATATCTTTGTTCCTATGGCCATAGTCCAGGAGCTTGTTATTGTGCTACTGTGCCTAATATTTCCTATCTTGAATAGTTATACTTAGGTTCTATAGCTATCTGTATATATATATATATATATATATATATATATATATATATATATATATATATATATATATATATATATGGAGAGAGAGAGAGATAGATAGATAGAGAGATATGACACATATTTAAAGATGGTTTAACTAAGCAAAACTAAATTGCTAAAAAATTATGTTGAAATCCTTGAAATGTTTGTAAAGCTAAGCTTTTATCAAATTTTTGGAAACCTATAAAAATTAGCTGCATATAATGTCCTATATTTTAGTGCTAACAAAACTATTTGGATCAGAAGCTTTTTTCTTTAAACTAATATTATTTGTGCTTTTTACTAAAATGAATTCCAAATGGTAAGAATTCAATAAAAGCAATTATATTAGAAAGAAAGAGCAAAACTAAATGTTTACTTAAGTATAACAACGGTAAAAAAAATACTGTAAAAAAATTATTTTTTATAACTTTTCTTGAATTTATTAGCTTTGGGAAACACATATTCTCAAAGGTTTTTCAGAAATTCCCTTGTATTTCTACTTATGTTTTTTTTATCACTTACCGAAAATCCCCAGACAGCGTAAAACAATACAGCAACCAAATAATTTTCTATTGTCCTTATTCTCTATATTAAAACTTTTTGATATTGCTATAATAATTTATATGTTAGATATATTATTTTTACATTTATTTTTTTTAGACTTCGAATATGAAATTATTGAACAATAAGATGCACAGTAATTGTTGATCTCTTTTAAGACTTATTTTAAGAATAGTTATAAATAACTGCATATAAAAGCAGTGATTTAATTATTAAAAACCTGCTAATTGTTAATTATCTCTTCTTTTTTAAAGCCATGCATGCATTATTCGAAGTGAATTTAAGTGAATTAAAGGCTCTTTTGAAAAAAACTTCTTATGTTGAGTTACATAATTTAAATACAAATATTTGTTATTAATTAAGAGGTTTATTTTAAGACAAAATACTTGAAGGGCAAAGTATTAATTAATGATAACACATTGAAGATATTTAGATTTAAAAAATCGTATTATGGAAGATAATTTAAAAGCATTTTTTGAAATTTTAGATGAAGTCTGGAGTAATGGAAGTCATCATGCATTATTAATATTTTGGAATTTAAAAGTTTACCCTTCCTTCTCATTCAGACACCTAAGCAAAAAGAAATAAAACTTTACTTACTATATATACTGTTCGAATTGTAAGGGGTAAACATTTTTTTTTTCTTGTCTAAGTTGATATGTTATTACCAGTTACGTCCCAATCCACCTTAAACCGGTTATAGCCTCCCAGAAGTAATGTGACGGATCAACCTTGACTATAATATACTCATTTAATTGGTTTTAGTACATTAGTAGTTCAGCTGTGAGCCTTTCAGTGTGATAGCCGGTGGTTATAATTTTGCATTCCACACAACACGTGTTCCACACACACGCCGAAGCGTTCAAAAAGAATCTTTCTTTAAGAACTCACTTCTATGACTGAGAGAGATATAGCTACGGTAGTTTGTGTGGGCAAATCAAGTGTTTCAAGAATTTTAAGAATACTTCAATTTTCCTGATCATCGTCTCCGAAAAGAAAAGGAAAATGTGGGCTCAAATAGAAAATTACTCCAAAAACTGATAAAATTCTAATACGAAACAGCAAAATAAATCAAAGTAAGACAATCACTAATCTTCGAAAGGATTTATTGGATTAGGGTTCTGGAAGTTAGCTGTAGGCGTCAAGACCGAGAAAAAAGCTAAACTAAAAAATTTCAAACTAAGAAAACGATGAAAAAGCGTTTAGAGAATAGGGTAAAAATACTGATCCTAGGATGTTAACCCCTTGAAGAAGGTAATTTTCAGTGATGAAAAGCATTTGTTTGTGCAAGGATACAAATAAAGTACAGGTATACGAATGGCAGTTGAAACTCTGCTGCCAGATCATATCTGCCTAGAAGGGTGTTTTATAGTATGATGACACCTATCATACTATAAAACACCCTTATAAGCAGATGTTTTAGGGTTTTTTGACAACAAATGGTAATGGAAGCTTAGTTCCTTTTAAAGGCATGATGAATTATGTCAAATGCATAGAAATGTCATGCAGTAGAATGGTTCCATCCATCGAAACATTTGAAGGAAAACTTCAATATGATTTAGCTTCTTGACACAATTCAATATTGATCCAGATTTTTATACCGAGAAATATAATAAAAGTGCTTAATTGGCCTGGTATTTCACCGAGCCTATTGAAAATTCATGACTTATTCTCAAGAATCGGTTAGCTAAGAAAAATTGCATCACTAAAGGACAAATAATTAAAATTACAATACAAGAGTGGTTCTAAGACGATGAAGTTGAGAGCATATGTGGGGCACGCTCCCTTTGAGGGGCGTGATAACTCTACAAGGGAGGCGCGAACATATGGAAAAATTGAAATCTAAAGATTATTCAAAACATTATTAATTTACCGAAAGTTAGCAAACAAAATACTTTCTGACATAATAAAATATAAAATACACATTTACACTGACATAATATACTTATAAATATATTAGTACTGCTTGCTATATTTTACAATTAATTTAGGTATCTGTACTGCACAATGTATTTTATTATGAATTTAACAATACTAAAAAAAGTTTGATAATTACCAGTGACCCCATGGGCTTGAATTAACACTTATCTTGATGATTTGTACGGTTTATAGAGTTAATTCCTTAACTGCCGATTAAAAGTTACGTGGTTCGGTCCCCAATGCCGCGGTTTTCCATGTAGACGCACGTATTTTGATGTTTTTGGGGGGAGGAGAAAAGGAATATAAATAAGCAAAATCCTCTGAAATAAGTAAATCCTTTGCAAAGACTGTCAAGGTCCCTTTATTGTATTCCAAAGCCTTCGGAATAATTTTATGGATAGCAGTGCACAGAAAAGTTCGCACTTCAGAAAGACGTATATATACGTCCAGAATGTTAATGTTTTGACTGGGTGAGACGCTTATATACGTCGGTAGCACATAAGAGGTTAAGGTCGTAATGTAGCTTTAATGTACAAGTATAATATTATTGAATTCAATACAATGTTATTATATGGAGGGGCGCGCGATGAAAATGATGATTGAATATTGGGTCGCGAGTATTGAAAGTTTGAGAAGCACTCCTCTAGTGAAATCCATACCAAGACGAGTGGAAGAAGTTATTTCATACATAGGAGGACATACTTCGTACTAATAGAGAGATTTTTCTGTTTACTTAAGGTATGTAATGATTAAAGGCAACTGTTTATGAAAAAAATGCTATTTAGAATTGTTCCCAATTAATTCGAACAGTATAGTATATTCAAGTAAATTTCAAACATATTTGGTGGTAAGAATACCTATAAATATTATTGAAAAGTTTTACGCGCAAATAATTATAAGCTATATTACTTCTTTGTTTAAAAAAAATTCAGTTTAAAAAACTAATAAATATATATTGAGCTCTAATTATGAAAAAATGCACACAGGCCTAATATTAGTGTAATATTAAGTGAAAATTTATTGTAATGAAACAAATATTAAAATTTTGTTTCACTTAAATGCAATGAGTTTTATTAAATTAAACTTGTGCGAAATTGTCTTAAAAGTAAGGCTTCTACTTAACGTTATTGAAAAGATTTAATTTTTACTAAAAGTAGCCGATAAACCTGGATGAAATTAATTCTGCATATTATTTTATTCTTATGTATGTAAATTTGTAAATAACATCTATTAATGTTGATTTCGTTGGTTTCAGGAAGCTGAGGATTGAAGTAATTCAATGTATGAAGAAAAAGATAACTCCCAGTGTGGTCCATTATTTAAAAGATTACGCGGCATCTGTCAAACTCAAGATAAGATGATGGCTGCACGCGAAGCTCTAGCCAATAAACGGGTGGTATGATTCTTAAGTGAGCTCATATTTCTGATGACGTTGCGCCTGTTGACTCATCTCGAGGCATGTTGAATCGAAGTGATGAAGCTTTGGAATTTTGCCCATTATTTTTTTTCCTTATTTTGCACTAGGTGACTTTTCCCTTGTCATTAGAACTAAAAAGATTAGAGATTTGAGATCACGAATAAGGCCAATCGAAATGAAACAATGATTTCCAGCAGACTCTGCTGAGTTCTACAATGATGGCTTTCAAATGATCAGGAATAATGCTGGAGAAATAGTACAACTCAGAATGGTGGGTTTGTAGAGAGATCTTGGAAAATAAATATAATCTATATTTTAATCTAGATGATTTTTAGTAATTAACACCATTTTACGATACTACATCGTTAGTTAGCAAAATGGTACATAAAATATTTTGTAACTTTCATCATTAATTTGAAAATTGGGCATAAATCTTAAAAGTTTGCTGGGAAATTCCCAAGCGAAACGTATATCTTTAAAGTATCTAATTAAAAGTTTGGTAATACAAAAGGGAATAGAATTTCACTGTCTTCGAAGTTGGCGAGCAACTTTCGTAGCGTGGCAAACACAAGTAAAATGACAATTGCACTATCTGGAGCCTTAAGCGCTTGTTATCTTAAAAAGTAAAGATTTAAGTCTCGCTGAAAATATAAACGAGTCTTTTCGATAGGAGGAATATCCTGCTTTTCTTATCAAGCGATTCAAAGTTGTTTCTGAAAGAAAAATATTCCTAAAACTCTTTATATGTTTCTAGGGATATATTTGGTCTTACAAAATTTTCAGCTACAATTCAAAAACAAAATAATGCATAAATTGAAAATATTAGTGAAAATGTATTTAAGAATTAAACTGTAAGAGTTAACTTGATAATTTGACATTAAGTTAAAGTTATTTAAATTGTACTATTAATATATTTTGTTGAGTATTTTTTCTGTTAATGTATTTAATGCATTTTAATGACTTGTCATCAAAAAATAGCTTTGTAATGAAAATCCTTGTAATTCATATTTTGCTTGCAAAATCTTATATTTTAGAAATAAATTATACACATTGTAAAAAGGAAATGAATACAAATTACTTTAGTTACTTCGGAAATTAATTCAAAATTTATGCCACCAAAATATTGCTTGGAATATTTTTGTTATGAATTTAACTATCCTTCAAAAACTTAAATTACCTATTTATGTAATTATGTTTTTCGAAAAAAAAATGCGAACCTTTACTTGCAGTTTTACAAGTAGATTTCTATAAAAAAAATGCTGTTTTATACTTTTAATCAGTGAAGGAAGAATTAAATATTTAATAAAGGGAGATTTTTAATCACTAAAAAAATTTAAATATGTTTCAAAAGAATTTTTGTGATACGAGCACATATTAAGATTTATTCATATTGAATTTCGTTTTAACTGAGCATAAGTTACAGGCTTTAAGACCTGAAATCTCTTGTCACTTAAAACATTAAACATGAATAGAATGTGTAATATTTGTTGAATAAAAATACAAATCAACTTAACCCGTTCAGAACCAAGATCATGTAATATGTGATCACGCGTTTCTCCCTTCACGGCCCACAATATCATGTATGTGATTGAGCTTTCCCTGCTCGTAGGCCCATGATCACACTGGTGTAATCAGAGTTAGGAATGTTTTTATAATAATTTTTACAAGCACTAAATGGCGGTTAAAAACCGGTTTTTTTAATAACATTTCACAAAACTTTCAACTTCAATATGCGATTTCGGCTCCATGTTTTTCTTTATTAGATCCG
This sequence comes from Trichonephila inaurata madagascariensis, assembly GCA_019973955.1. NCBI lineage: Eukaryota > Metazoa > Arthropoda > Arachnida > Araneae > Nephilidae > Trichonephila > Trichonephila inaurata. Next base: position 132,139 of record BMAV01027404.1, on the reverse strand, counting down.
AGATATTTATGAATATAAACTATTGCACATATTTAGAATTTTCGAGAGAATCGGACATTTAAAGTTTCTTGATTTATTGCTCTATAGATTTATGTTTATATTTTGAATAAGTTAGTTTGGTTTATCTAATATTTTCTATATCCGTATGCAAATAAATGAGACTTTTGTCATTTTTTAAATAATTGTATGTAATTTGTTTTTATGAAAATGAAAACATTTTCTTTAAAATTCGCAATTGTTTCTTTTTAAATATAGCGAAAAATTTTGTACTCTATACTTAGATATTATTAAGGGTAGTAAATTGTAAGTTTAGGTGTATTTGATTGCATTTAAATCTGTATGTAAATTTTTAAATGAAATTAGGCTTAGCAGGGAAATTCGCCAGGTCCCGTGGGTGCGTATCTTATATCAGGGTACGGGCCTGGAGATGCGCTTCTTTCTCCTTCCGCTGGTCCTGAAGGGAGGTTAAATCAGTGCTTCTCAAAGTTTTAATATTCGCGACCCAATATTCAATCATAACTTTCATCCTCCTTACCCCCTCATACAATAACAATGTATTAAATTCTATAATAATATATTTTGATGCTAAAACTACGATACGACTTTAACCTCTTAATTGCCACTGTGACATATATAAACTTCTCACTCAAGTGCGATAATTTTACTGGACGTATATATATATGTCTTTTCGAAGTACGATCTTTTATGTGCACTGTTATCCATAAAATTATTCCGAAAGCTATGGAATTGCAAAAAAGGACATTGACAGTGCATGAGTTGAATTTACTCATTTCAGAGGTTCTTTTTTTTCATTGTTTGTATTTATTCCTCTCTCTTTTCTCCCCCCCCCCAGTAACTTTTAATCGACAGTTAAGGGATGTATTATACACCGTACGAATTATTAAGATAAATGTTAATTTCTGTATATAACTTTATATATGACAATCCCATGGGTCACTGGTAATTATTAAACTTGTTCTTAACTTAGTATTAGTAAATTAATTATAAAATACATTATGTAGCACTGATATATTTATAAGTGTAATACTCAGTGAAAATGTGTATTTTATTTTTTATGTCGATATATTTTGTTTGTTTACTTTCAGTAAATCAAAATTTTTTTAAAAATAATCTTTTTCTTTTTTTTCTTACTTTTCAAAATGTTCGCGTTCCCTCATAGAATTATCAGTCCCCCTAAGTGGGGCGCGCCCCACAGTTTGAGAAATGCTGGGTTAAATAAATCTTGGGTGCGGCATATTAACCTCCCTTGTTTAAAAATGCAGTTACAAACAAACAAAACAAGATGCAGAGAAAAGTCTTTTATTTGTGAACAACAAATACGATGCCATTTTCCATTAATTGGTTTTAAAATAATGTCCACTAAATGACGTCTTCTTATGGTGACACATTGATGAAGCCTTTCCGGAAAATTCTTCAGAACATTGGAGCTGTTTTGTTTTAGTTTGATGAGGCCCACTTCCACTTGTCGGGCACTGTGAATAAACAAAACTTTCGATACTATGTAGCAGAAAACCCTTAGCTGTTTCACCAACGACCACTTCACAGTCCTCGCGTGACAGTCTTGTGAACCGTTGCTGAATGTGGTGTGTGAGGTCTTTATTTTTTCGAAAAAGATAAACTATAACAGTAGTAACTTCAGATCGCTTCTGTCACTTGATCGAAACCTTCCTCCGAGCAAAGTTAAACCAGTTTCTTGGGGATCCTTTGCTTCCTTCTCTTTTTACAAGGATATATCACCTGGACCTTAAGGGAAGTCACCTGATTTATTACGTTGTGATATTTTTCTTTTGGGACACTTAAAAGTGCAAGTGTACCAACATCGATCTACAACCCCACAAGCACTAAAGGAGGAATCATCCACGCACAGGGGCTGCCAAACGAATAACTGTGGACAACTTTCGGGAAAAACTTCGTCAATGTGATATCCTTGGAGGACGCCATTTAGTCGATATAATTTTTAAAACGTATTAATGCAAAATGGCGTTGTATTTGTTATTCACAAATTAAAGACTTTTCTCTGTACAGTAAGACCCCGCTTAACGCGGGGTATACATTCCATCAAAGTTGAGTGTAATATGAAACAGCGTTAAACGAGGTTATCTCATCATGTAAATAATGGGAATAATGGAAAATGGATAGAAAATTGGTCTGGTATTTTACCATTAAATTTATTCATTATGTTTTTATAGCAATAAAACAAAAATCTATGTTTTACTAATATAGAAATATGATAAACGAACATACATATTAAATTAAATGAAATTCTATGTCAGTACGTTTACATTTCAGATCATTGACTCTTCTGTATTTCCAATTTTCTGCCTTTTTATCAAGAAGGTAGATTGGCTTAATGACATATTGCGTTCAATTTCATGGTCAATCCATATAGAATATCGTTTTTTCATTTCCTTTTTTTTTATTATTTTTGGAATGGGTAATTCTAGTTGCAGAGCTTGTCGTAGTTGCAATTGCCAGTGACAATATTTTTTCTTTGTTCTTAAGAATGGAATGGTCCTCATTGTTGAAGTTGCCAATTTCAATGCAACAATTTGAGATTGACGTTCACCAGTATCTGATTTTCTAATCACTTGCATTCTAGTTTCTAGTGATATGCTTTTGTTTGTTGCTTTATTTTCGTTTTTTTATTATCAATCATGATAAAAACTAAAAATCGTAATATATTTGCCACCATAGAAATCTTTATATTATATAAATTTATACTTACAATAACGTCAACAAATATTTGAAACGATAAAAATACGTTCGTATCTCACCGCAAGAAAGAAGAAAAAGAGATAAACTGCTTCGGATATCGGCAAGCCTAACGCTGCGTGCAATTTTGGGGAATCTCACAATTCAAATAAAAGAGCGTTAAACCGAAAAACCGCTAAGCGGGGTCTTACTGTGTCTTGTTTTGTTTGTTGGTAACTGCCTTTTGAAATAGGGGAAGTTAACATGCCGCACCCTGTATATTCATTTTTGGTTTTCCTTTATTCTTAAAAATGCTGGCAAATATTTTAGTAATATGTCTTAGAGATAAAAAATTTCCAGATCTCACACTTCAAATATTAATTTTATAAAATCTTCTAAAAAAAAAGTTTTTTTTTTCTTTTTTTATTTTTTAAATGTTAAGAAAAATTACTCTTAAGCAGATTTGAAGAGAGGAAAATTATAAATTGAAGTTATTAAAAATTATTTTCTCATAAAATATAAATAAATAATTTTCTGATTAAGAATCATTACCTTATGAATATTCTTCATTTCAAGTACCGTAAAATCCGGCGTATAGCGCGCACCGGCGTATAACGCGCACCCATACTTTCAGGCTGCGTTTTTTAATTTTTAGGTATATTCGCCGTATAACGCGCACCCCCTATTTTACGAAATAATAAGTGTGCGAGTACAAAGCTCGTATGTTTTAAAGCCATATATTCCAGGTATTATCCCTGGATTTTGAAAAAATAGTTCACTTTTAGAATCAGAATCATTTTATTATTTTTATTTTTTAAAAAATTTTCTTAGGTATGTCATTTCTTTGAAATAAACAGTATTCAATCTACTAATTTTTCTTATCCCCATCTCTTTTTTTTATTTTTTAAACCATCATTTTTCATACCCGGCGTATAACGCACACCCGTAAATTTCGATTTTATTTTTTGTGTTAAAGTGCGCGTTATACGGCGGATTTTACGGTAATTTTTTTTTTTTTTGTATTCTCAATGCGTTCGGTGTAAATAAGATCTCTTCTACACGATAAAATTTTTTAAAAGTTATTACATTAATAACCCCTTTTAATCAGTTAAATTATTTTTAATATGGAATTTTCACTATAGTGTATTGTGAAAATTCAAAATTAAAATTTACCTATATACAGCAATTAAAAGAAAATTTACATTTTTTATATCATGTACAGAATTACTTTACATTGACTTTCATTAAATTTAACGTAGAATGTAACGAGCAAAATCTAACAATCTGAAATCATTCTTTGAAGATTTTTTTAATGAAATTCTTAAGGAAGAATAAGCATATAAGATACAATAAGATGCGCCACTAAAAAAAAGACTTGCATTAGCAATGTACTTAATATTTTATGTGCAAATGATATTACATGTAGCATTATAAGCATTTAATCAACAATATATATTATTAAAAAAAACCTTCAATTTTAAATGTTATACTACATTATACTTTCAAAATCAAACAATTGGAATCGAATTTTTCATGTGATAAAGATTATCATTTGTAAACAACTTGATTGAAAACTCAATTATTTTTTCTTCACGAATGGAAAAGAAATATGAATATTTCCATTTCACGTTCTAAAGCGCATTTTCGTGTCTTTCGGTCTAAGCAAACGATGACTTAGTGAACTTTTTTTTGTAATTTCAGTTTTAGCTGTAGTTGAAACAAAAGAATTTGTTCTTATTCTTGCAAATTTCTTCATTTCTGATTGAAAAAAAAAATAAATATGAAGAAAGAAAATCACTTTTGAATTTGTATCATGAAGAACGGTTTATGAATTCCAGGGGAACAATAGAATATGATGAGAGTTATGATACAGGAAGGTATTTTGAGTAGCTTGAATATTTTCAATATATGTTTAAAAAAAATCGACTATGAATCACGTCGCCCACATTTTGGGAAAAAATATAATGGCTAACTATACAAAAATTGTATTTTTTCCCAACAGGGCTCGCATTACATCAACATCAACAAAATATTCAAACGTCGTTGCTGTTTATTTCAAATATCAAATAAAAAAATATAGGAGATACACATTTTTTCAATAACAGTATGTATTTAAAATGCTTGTCCTTGTTTAAAACAAAGTTCTTATTTAATATTTTGTTTTCTAACTTATGATGCCTAATATAAATATTATTTTCGTTCAAAAATTAAATGTTTACCATACTTTAAAATTAACAAAACTATGTTGACATTTGTCTACCACTTTCACGCTAAATTTATTGTAATTTTATAAGCTTATAAAAATATATAAGAAACAAAGAATATAAAAATTTACAAGAAACATAATATAAAAATAAAATGTACAGAGTAATGTTCAAAAATATTTTCAAAGACAGCGACTTAACGGAGAACATTTGGGCCCCCTGCAAAGTCAGGATTTTGGCTCCCTATTGGATTTTATAAAGGTTAGGTACCTGGCGGCAGTCAGGCTTTGGGCCTGCTAAAACCCTGGGCCTCCCATCAATACGGGGGTTGTGGGGGTGGTACGTTACATTCAGTGTGGGGTGGTACGTTATCAATGCTCAAAGATGTGAATATTTTGTTGATCAGAATATTTTCACACACTTTTAGAAGTATTTTTCAGCAAATTTGAAAAGAATAATTTATTCAATGAATTAAATGATGAGGCTCAAAATGATAAATTCAAGTAAGTTTGTGTCCATGTATGTGAAAGAAAATTTAATTGATATGCACTTCCGAAAAATAACTCAAGTAATTAGTAATTTACATTAGAGTAAGAAAAAAATTATTCATTTTGACATGTCCTCCCAAAAAAACTGTGTTTAACAAAGTGAAGTACTTCCCTTGTTCCTAAAATCTAAATCTTGGCATTTATCCCAAGAAATGTCTACCAATGTATTAAACCATTAAGGATACACACGCCGGTTAATCTCTGAAAATAAGCTGAACTAAGCCTATATTAATATTTCATCACAAATTCCGAAAAAAAGCGTCTTGGGCGTATCTTCAGTGGTTTTGAAAGTCTCTCATGCAAATATTTTAGAATAGAGTGTGAAATAAAGCTACTTCTCATATTTGAGGGTATAAGACAAAGTTAAAAATAATTTAGCTCGTCAGGTATTGCTGGCAATATAAATGAAATATTTAAAATCTTAGGGAAAAGGAAAAAACGCTACAAAGTAAACAATGTATGAAAATTAAAATGCTTATTAGGTAGGTACATATTGCAACTTAAATTATAAGCAGAGTCGTGTGTAATATATATATATATTTAAATGAAAAAAGTACAAAATGATATAGAAATCATAAAATACATCAATGTGCTTGGCGAAAGGAATATTAAATTGCAGTGAAGTATTGGAAAAGACATTTTGTTGAAACATTTCAAGATTGTTTTACCCATACTTAAAAAAATTATTATATCTGTATGGGAGATAAAGCATATGATCTTCGATTCGATTCATTCATAACATAAAAGGGATATCTCAAATTATTACTAATGTAGAATGAAATTAAATTTTTTTTTTTTATAATTTTGTAATTTTACGTTTAAATCTAGCGGATTTAACTGGAATTAAGCATAGTTTAATGTTATGACAAGATAATTCTAATACCTTTGAGTTGATTCAATGTTTGTTCTGTTTTGTTCTTAATCTTTCAAAGAAGTAGATAACTTTTATCAGTTTTAATGAATAACTTTGTGAAGCTGGTTCAACTGTACATTAAATTTCAAAAATCTATTTAAAAAAATGAATTTAAGTTAAAATAAGATATTCATTTAATATTATTAATAATGTGTTTGATGAATCTAAAAACAATAATTAAAATTAAATGTATTAATTGTTCTATACATAACTTTGTATTGCTTTTTTTAGAACCCAATTTTTATTAGAACACATAAAATAATCTTAACATTAATAACCCCGGGAGTCAAATGCCTGATTTAATATACTTTCTAAAAAATATAAAATGTTTATGTGTATAATTAAATAGTTTAAAACAAAATTTGTACAAAAGATTTCTGATCATATATTGTGAGAATATTACATGCATCTTACAAAAGGCTTATTCAGTCTATAAAACAAAATTTGTACAAAAGATTTCTGATCATATATTGAGAATATTATGTTCATATTACAAAAGGCTTATTCAGTCTAATCATTCTCGGAACTAAGCAAATTATATTCTTTACTAGAAAAAAATAATGTAAAAATAAATTAATTGTTGTCTTATGTTAAATTCAATCATCCTTTTGTTATTCTTTCGAAATTTTTTATGTTAAATGATTGAAATATACGATTAACTCTTTAAAAATACTAGTTTTATTGATAATGTTACATATTTTGTTTTTATCATTTATAAGTTAAAATATAATGAACAATTCGGAAGTTTGTTTTTCGATTATTAGAAATATGATATAGCGTATTCTATTTGATTGTTCCATAATTACTGACCGCAATCGATATAGACAACTTCTACAGACGTTCCGACTGGTACAGTAGTCATGCATTAAAAACAATGTGAAACAGAAAAGTCCACACATTATATACTTAAATGTTAGTCGGGACACCGGAAAAGTTCAAGAATGTGATGAAACAATGAGACTTGGGAATCGTGATAAGGAGAGAGTAAGAAGTAGTATGTGGTCATAGAAGCGTTACTAAAATAAGAAAAAAATTTTGTAAAAATTAAATTCAGAACGCGCTTGTCTGAATTGGTTGATCGTCAGAAGTCTACATTTTAAATATTGTAAGATACTATACTAATATATAGAGAGTCCAAGGTTTCTCAACTGTAGGGCGCACCCTCCTAGAAGGGCGTGATAACACCACGAGGAGGGTGCGAGCATATTGAAGTGTCGAAAACAAAAGATTATTAAAAACAATTATTAATTTATTGAAAATAAACAAACAAAAATTATTCTGACATAATCTTAAAAAAAATGCACATTTACACTAATATACCTTGAAAATTTATCAATACTTCTAAATGTATTTCATAATTAATTTAATAATTCTAAGTTAAAAACAGGTTTAATAATTAACAATGATCTCATGGACTTGTCATAAACAATTTTTGAAAAAAAAAATAACTCTTATCTTGATGATTTGTAAGGTATATAATTAATCATTCAACTGGCGATTACACTATCTGGCCAAAAGTTTCCGGATATCCCTTAAAAAAGTGGTTCTAGAGAGTGACGCAATTTGACACGTAATTAAAAGTTATAAAAGTGTAGGTAGTGGTTTGTCAGATTGTATTTATGCGTTTGTGAGGCAATGAGTAAGTCAAAGGAGCTTAGTGAGTTTGATAGTGGCAGTATAGTGGGATGCCACCTTTGTGGGAAATCAGTTTGAATGAGATTGCGGACATTCTACAGAAGCCTAAATCCACTGTGAGTAATGTAATTGTGAAGTAGAAACTTCGAGGCAGTGAAACGACAGAAAACCGAACAGGTAGGCCGAAAATACTTGGTGAACGCAGCCACAGAACTCTAAAAAGGGTAGTGAAACAAAATCACATGTCCTCGTTGGTGGAAATTTCTCAGAAGTTCCAATGTTCATCAGGAATTAGTGTTAGCAGCAGGACTGTCCGTCGAGAGTTAAAAAACTTGGGATTCCATGGTCTTGCAGCCGCTCGCAAGCAAAACATCACTCCACAGAATGTGAAGCATGGATTGCAATGGTGTATAGCTCATCGTCATTGGACTGTGGACATGTGGAAAACTGTTCTTTGGAGTGATGAATCTCGCTTTAAGGTATCCGACTACGTTCGGAACCATGATTTTAAAAAAGTGCATAAATGTATAATTTTCATGATATTTAGTGTCACTTAGATTAGAATGCATGTATAAAATTGTTTTAAGGACATTATGACAAAAAAAAATTATTTAAATACACTATTTTG
>BMAV01027404.1:75454-121994 GCA_019973955.1 Trichonephila inaurata madagascariensis | reverse complement strand
TAAATAAGCAAATTCTCTGAAATAAGTAAATCCTTTGCAAACGCTGTCAAGGTCTTTTTATTGCGTTTCAAAGCCTTCGTAATATTTTTATTGATAGCAGTGCACAGAAAATAACGTACTTTGGAAAGGCGTATATATACGTCCTGGGCAATAAACGCTTTGGCAGAGCGAGATGACAATATACGTCAGTGGCTCTTAAGAGGTTGAAGTCCAATTGTATCTTTAGTGTCAATGTATAGTATTATTGAATTCAGTACCTTGTTATTATATGAACAGTTCACATTGTTATTATTGCGACGAAAATCATGATCGAATACTGGGTCGCAAATATTGAAATTTTGAAAAGCACTGATGTTGTCGAAAGTGATATGTACTTATCTCCTAATGTTATAGCTCCTGAAAATCGGATGTGGCTCACAAAGTGAGAAAAACTTTTGGAGGGGACAATTAGAGCAGTTATATGTTCATGCTCGTTTTTAAAAGTTTATAATTCTGGTAAAATATCTAATTATTACCTTCATATTAGTTCACAATTTAAATTGATTTTAATTTCGTAAAATTTGATATCAATAAACCATTTTACACCAATGGTCCTTTTTCACAAAAAATTATTGAAACTTTGGGACGTGGGATAGGATCGATGACGGCTTACATTCGAATCAATATGGTAATTTATTATTATTAAATTATTTAATTAGGTTTATTAAGGTAATTAGGATTTTATTAAGTTAGAGTCGGCTTATGCTAATCCATTTCACATACTTAATTTATTTTGATAGTGATTATTCAAACATCCATTGCATTCAATATATAGTATACCTGATTTTTATTAAATGTAATTAGAATTATTTCTTATATATTACAAATGAATTAGCAATAATCTCTTAATACCAACAAAATGAATTAATTCAGAAATATTTCTAAATTGAACAGGTCATTGTGATTTTTGAAATAAAATGGATAAAAAATTATTTCATGTTCAATTCTTAGCATTTTTATATACTAATTTTTATATATCAGAATTTTTAAATCTAAAATTTAATGGAATTTCTGCATACACTTTTAAAACTAATCAATGCAAACATGAGATAAATAACACTTTAATGAATAAAAAATTTACGAATTTTCCGCAAGTATTGAAATACGTTAGTACTTTTTCTCCTAGTTTTTACAGCCTAAATTCTCATTAAAATAAAGTAAACAATAAAAAGATGTGCAAAGTGTTTTTAACGAAAGTAAAAAAAAAAAATAATGATGTCTTTTTTTACTATTAACACAAAACAGAAGAAATATTTGATACAAAAAAAATGCTTATTTGACATTGTATATACCAAATTAATGACGTAATGTAAATTTCCATAATTAACTAGGGTGAAAAATATTCTATTTATTTTAATATTTAAAAAAATCAGGCTTCTTTATAAGGTATGAAACAGGGGAGAAAGGATTTATATTTTTTATTAAAAAAAAAAAAAAAAAACTAAATTACCTACTTATTCTCTAATGTATTTGGTTTGAGCTTACTTCTTTCTTTATTTATTCGTTATTCTTTTTTTTAACATTCTGTTCCTTGAACAAAACAAAAAAAAGAGCTACGAAAAAAAATAACTTTTTATATATTATTTGCTAATAACAAGAATAATTACACATAATTTTATAGTTAATTATTCTCCAAAAGTATGTCTTAGCGAAAAAAAAATCTGCCTGCAAATCAAATTTAAATTCACAGAACAAGTTTTATTAATAGAAGTATTGTTATTTTAATTATGTAACATATATCTATATTTTATTCAAGAAACCCCTAAATCAATAATTATATATTAATTTGAATATATAAGAAAAAAACCCTATCTGAAAACTATTAGTGTCAGAAACTGGAAAAGTCAAACCGAGAAAAGGAGAGCCTGGAATGAAATTCTTACGGAGGCCAAGGGTCCCCAGGGACTGTTGTGCCCTTGACGAAGGAAGGAATGAAGTTATTTTAATAAAAATTTGTTTAGTTAATAAATTATAATTGAATGATTTAATATTAAAAAAATTATTTTTAGTTTAAGCACATCCATGATGGTACGCTAACCAGTTTAAAGTATAATAGTTTTTTTGGATCTAAAAAAATGCAAGTGGTTATTGTTTTTAACATTTTTGATTTGCAATCATCACTTTCAACTTTAATTTGACAGATCATAAAACTAAATTGATATCAGCATTGTATGTATTTAAATTATTACGTACAGATTTCTCTATATCTGAAGGAAAATAAACATTTTACTTTTATTATATATAAAGTGTTTATAACTCAAGTGTGTAATAATTTATTATCTATGAAAATCTAAATTTTAGTAAAGACATGCACGAATAATTTCTTATGCATGAAAACACAATAGTAGCATTAATTTTATAAAATTAGTAACCCAATGACATATTTTACAGTTGCATGGGATACGACTCAAGTCTTATAAAGAATAAAAAATATTCGAAACACAGAAAGTGAATTTGTATGATTGTCTTAATAATGTTAATACAAACATTTGCACTCCAGAATATTTGAAGTGACAGAAATTTGATAATGAACCTTCAGATGTGAAACTGCTGCAGATTTTTCTATTTTACGCATAATCCTTAAAGATCAGATCAAAATTTTAATTATGTTCAAAGGCTGAAAAATGTAATTTATTTTTTCATAAAGTTACAATTAATGATAACCGCATTCTATTTTGTAATTTTTTTATAAACTATTCCGAAGCTCTTGAATTTTCTTTTCTTAAGCAATGCAGTACTCTTTTTCAAAAGAAACTTTTGGAAACAGTAACACAGTAAAAATAAATTATGTTTCACATTCAGATTATAAATATTAAGTTGATTTTGAAAGTAAAAAGTCACACATACACAGTTTGATCAGCCATTATTTACAATTTTAAAAAATTAAAAGTATTTTAAGTTTTTTCAAACTTTTTATAAAGTGCATAGTTTTTAAAATTTTTTATTCATTTTAAGTCATTTATGTTTCTTATATTATTGCAAACAAAAATTAATAAGTCTTGAAATCTGTTCTGTTGTTGGTTTTGAATAATTACCTTTCTAGGTAAACCTGGAAAAGACACGAAAATTTTTAAAATAACATTAGCATTTATATAAAAAAAATAACAAGAGATCTCGAACCTAAATTCGTTGGGACTACTTTTACATTTGGAACTATATACGAAAAGTTTCAAGAATCTATCGAGAACAGAAAAAAAGGGGATTAAGAATTATAAAACATTGAGATCTTCTAAAATAAAAGTCTGAGAAAAACACATTTAAAGTTTGTAAAATCAGAAAGAAAAATCTTATAATGCTTGCAAAAATCTAATTTTTGATATGGTAGTTTCCAACTTCTACATTAAAACACTACTTTAATTAAATATGACTATAAATATAACTTTTTAAATCGAAATATATTTTTGAATAATAGTGATGTTATTTGTTACAACGAAAGGTTATTCTGCTTAATCTTAACACAATATTTTCACCAAAGTTTTTAAACGCAAAGCATTTATATACAAAATAATGAGAAGATAAAAATTGCCGTGTTTGCAAAGAAAAATTAATACTTTTTTCAGTTTTAAATTGAGAAAGTTCAGGTTGTTTGAAATTTTGTGGCGCAACTTTTAAATATTAAAATATAGTACTGCAATATGTTAACTATAATCGTTTGTTACATCAGGGGAATATTTAGTTTTACTTCAATACTTGTGACTTCAGAATACTTATTCTCGGAAGTGTAGTTGCAGTATTAGCTAAGAGGACTCAATTTTAGATAAATCATTTTCAGTAGTATTCAATCCCTTCTAAATATTGTTTCAACTGGCCATGGTATATTCTCAACAGGAAAAACTTAAGGATAAAGCTCCTAAGTTATATTAAACTGTTTTTTAAAACAAAAATATTGGACTTCAAATCCTTTTTTATTTTAACTATGAGAACTCAAAATACTCAAAACATAATCAAACAGAAATGATTTTAGTAATAAAAATTGAACTTAATAACTATTTCACACTGAAAGAGTTGTTTGTGCTTATGAATATTTTTATTTAATATCACTTAAGATTGGAAAAAATGCTTTAAAGTAAAACCGAAACTAAAACCTAAGCTCAGAAAACGTCAAGTATCTTAAAGTATCCGATTACGTTCGCAACCGCGATTTTGCAAAAGCGTATAAATAGATAATATTTATGATAGTGTCACTTCGATTAGAAAACATATATAAAATTGTTTTAAGAATATTATTACAATAAAAAAATATATAAGTACAATATTTTGACAAAAAATGAACATAGAATGGCCCATATTCAAAACATTCTCCTTTAATGAAAAATGCATATATTATAATAATATTTTGCCTACATATAGCTCAAACCTCTGTACAGAGGCTGAACTCTAGATGTTTTTAAATATATAACTTAGAAGCGGATTTATCGACATTTTATGTCAACAAAGGAGATAAATTTTAAGAAAAAAACACCGACAGTTATTTTAATTGGTGGTAACTCTGAACATAATGTGAATTTTTAAAAAATCCTAGTTCAGACTCTCTGGAGAAGTTTTTACTTTATATAAGGTTGATTTTTTGCCAAAATATTGCATTTAAATAATTTTTTGTGTCCAAAAACAATTTTATACATGTATTCTACTGTATATTACGCTAAATATCACGAAAATTATCCATTTATGCGCTTTTTTTAAAATCCCGGTTCCGAACGTAATCGAATACTTTAAAAACTAATCTAATATCAGATCTGAAATTTGATGGCAAGCTTCCCAATGATATAGGTCACAAGAAAATTTTAAAAAATCACTATTTTTGAAATGTGCAGGGTATTAAGTAACATTAAACGATCCCTCGGAAATTGTTTATTTAATGAAATGAAATCATTATGACATTTTAACAAATTAAATGGTCGAACAAATTATTTTTTTTACAAGTCGAGAATGAAGGGCGCATTCAAAAGTATTAATCAAGAAACAACCTTGAAATTTCTTATAAGAACAACAAAATAATTGAAAAATTGTGGAAATTCTTTTTTTTTTAATAGTTCAAAAATATTTTTTTCTTCTTAATTAAAAAGGGCAGCCTACTTTCTGCTAAAAATTCGTTTTTGCTTTTTATCAAACGAATTTTAAAATGAACGGATTTCTTAAAGTAAAATAATTTTCTATCTGATAAAAATGCAGTTGTATTTTATAGTAAATTTTAACGAAAATATACACAAATATGTGAACTGATGCGTTTATTGGTTCCATGTGAAATTTTCTTTCCTTCCATGAACAATGGCAGAATTTACAAAATAAATTAAAATCTTTTGTTAACTTTTCAAGCATTTTTTTGCAATGTAGTTCATTATTTGAAGAAATTAAAATGTAATTTGAAAAACAAAAGTTCAAATTACTTTTATTCTTATCAAAAAAATTATGTGTTAGATTATAAACAATATATGAATTGGGTAAAACGCATCTTTTATTCCAACTTTTTTTTTTTTAATAATATGGTCATTTGAGTTAAATAACTTTTATTAAAAATTACGTAAACACAAAGACAGATCCATCTTAAAGCAAAATTAAAATTAAATTATGTATAAATACCGATGTTTTGTTGAAACTAAAGATTATGTTTGCTAGAACAAAATATTTAATAAGTCTGAGAATGTTTTACATTACTGTATCATAGAACTAGAATGGGAGGAGTCATGAAAAACTAAGCCTAGTTCACAATCCGTGAAAATCCAGGCACCTTCAAGCATTTTAAATTAATGAACAATTAATTAATTAACAATTTAAATTAATGTCTCGGAGAAGGATTAGTTGTCGCAACTTATGGCAAAACATATGCCATAATGCTTATGTTATTTTAAACTTGTACGGAAACTAAAATAAGGAAGGAAATAAAATTAAAACATAATAATCTTATTTTTTAGAGCGAGCTTAGTTACTATAATTTTACAATAAATAAAAAGCAAAAAGAGAAACAAATGACATTAATAATTCATTGTACTTGAATAAAATTAAGATGCATGATGACTTAAATATAAATCACATTTGTTAAAATAACATTAATAATATTTCGATTTGTTCCCTGAAATATTATAACAAATAATTCAATAAATATGTTTGAAGTTAATAGTTCTGCGAGCATTTTACATAAGAAGAAAGGCAATTCAAAAATAAACGCATTGATTGCTAAATAATTTTAAAAGTTTTAATAATAATTAAGAATAATTATAATAAACCGCACATCGTATAGTTTAATATATTTTCAGTTAAAGTATGTGTTCATATTTCAATTAAACTAAACGTTGACATTTCATTGAAAATAAGTTATTTAATCATCTTTAAACAAAGCTGGTAGTAAAATTTCATCTGTTGAGATTTTTGACAGCCTCTATGAAAGGGATTTTTAAGAGCATCTTCCCCATCCTTTGTGTGGAGAAATTTAGTTAAGAAAAAGTATTTATATATATATGTTTCGTTTGGCATTGCAGTACGATATGTGTTTATTCAATCAAATGTTTATGTTAAGTATGCTTTATCGTCTGTTTTATCTTTGTTTTACTAGTAGTCGCCTCTATGTTATGTTGTTTAATTTGTTCATAAAATGACGAAAGAAAGATTTATGTCTATATATGGAATTAAACAACCCGGACCTCCGACTAATGAAATATATTACAGCTTCAATATTAGTTCTTTTATTGTTCACTGGTTCTTATTTAGCTTATGATGAACTATTTTCGAACAATCAGTCTTAAGAAAAATAGTTAATAATTTTTTTATACGAATTTATATATATGTATCTTATACATGAAAATTTTAAACAAGAATTGAAATTTCTTGTTTATTATTGAACGTTCATTTAAAATTATATGAGAATTTGAATTAAGTAGTGTTTGGGAAAATAATCTATTGAACCTTCGAAAAAACCTGCTTTATGTATATACATATGTATGTGTGTTTTTACGTTCAGAATAAATTTTGAAGGGATAATATTTACAACAATAGTTTAAATCTCTATACAAAGATTTTAAGAAACTCACATTGAATATTTTTTTACTAAACCATGTTGAAATAAATAAAGCAAAAACTGAGTACGAGATCAAAAAGGGAACAATGTGTATATGATAAAAACCTCGTATTTAGAACACATTGCAAAAATACTTTAAAGTTCTCAAGATATCGAAAATAAAATATGAATTCCATACAATCCCTTCAGGGTTATATACTTGCCTATCTTTAGATATGAATATTCTATTCGAAGTTTCATAAAAGTGTTGAGAAAAAAGTGGAATATAAAAAATTTAGTTTCATATGCACATACATTTAGCCTAACCGTTTCTTACCGGATCTTAAGGGTAAGAAAAAGTTTCCTTCTTTTTCAGAAGGTAGAAAGGGGAATAAAAACTAAATTTTTAACGAAAAAAGTGCGTGAAAGGTAAGATATTTTTCACACAATATGCATAAAGCGGTGAAGAAAAATTTCTATCCATGACGATTGGGAATCGATTACGTAATGTAAATACTTTTATTTTGTAGTCAGCGATATCTTTTCAATATTATATTGAAAAGGATAAATTGTCGAAAACTTCAGTTGATGTAAAGGAGACAATTTGATATCCGCGTTGTGATAACAATTTTACACAGCAGTATGAATTTCAAAATCAAAAATTTGCATGAACTTTGAAAAATCTTAAAATATATAGGTGTTCTTATTGTATGTGCGTAGATACTTAAAATAGTAAGGTAACAAGAGCTCTGGTTGGGGTGTAGAAATATATCCGTATGAATAAAAGTCTCTCCGAAGATAATGAAGACGATCGCAACATTCAAACAGTGCGAGTCTCCAGTAACATGACTAAATCTCAGTTAGAAGGTGACTTTCTTGATGGAAACTCGGTGCGTGATTGAAATAAGAAGTGTGATACGGTTTTTTCAACAAAAGAAATATTCTCCAGCTGAATTTCATCGGTAATTGGCAGAACTATATTATTATTTATTCAATTTTGTAAAATTCCATTTTGGGCATAATTTATTTATATTTCGATACATATTGCCCTAAGCAGTTAGGAAACATTCTAAATAAATATTTAAACCTTTAATATATTATATTAGCTCTTTTAGTTTACTTTTCGCAATACATTTATCAAGAAATTCTTGTATAAAAGATTATCAGAAAACAATGTTTCATTAACCCGCGGTCACTCGCGCTTGTTTTTCTACCGTCGTTACTCGCGGGGTGTAGAGAACACCCCAAACTTTTAACACGTGTATTTAATCATGAAAATAAAATTAAGTCATTATGATACATATTTATAAAGTACAAGATGTTTTCTGTGCTTTACAAATAAAATTGTTAAATTTATTGCATACAAATGAGACTAACATTAATTTAAACTAAACATACAAAATTTTCATTTTAAAAGACATAATTTCATATTTTTTCATAAACCAGTATATATATAAAATGTCTATACCAGTAATAAATATACTTTATAAATAATGAGATAATGATAGTATAAAGTAGAAAAATAATATTTTAATCATTTTCCAAGCATTCAGAGCAGACTGTAAACATATACTCAAATTATCGCTGGAGTTCTCAGCCCTCCAGATAAACTTTTGAAGGTCATTACATTCCAATCGTTCAAGAAAAAGGGAATGCATTAAGCCTGAAGGTTCAATGACCTAAAATGGGCAACTACAGGAAAAATCGTGGTTCTGCACATTCTTTTAAGAATCCTGGGAGGATTATCTTGTTGCTGGGGTGTACAGAACACCCCGCGCGAGTGATCGCGGGTTAAGTACACTTTTGAATTTCTTTTAAAGTATCGGACTACGTTTGGAACCATGATTTTACAAAAGCGTATAACTGGATAATATTTGCAATTCTTAGTGTCACTTAGATTAGAAAATGTATATAAAATTGTTCTAAGAAAACTATTACAATAAAAATATTATTTAAGTACAATATTTTGACAAAAAAATGAACATAGAATGACCCAATTTCAAAATATTCTCCTTTTGTGAAAAATGCTTCTATTATAATAATATTTTGCCTGTATATAGCTCAGACCTCTGTATAGAGGCTCAACTAGAATTTTTGAAATATATAACTTAGAAGTGGGTTTTTCTGTGTTTTACGACAACGGAGGGAAAAACATTAAAAAAAAAAACGCCGATAATTATTTCAATTGGGTGTAACTCTGAAAAGAATATGAAATTTTTCAAAAAAAAAAAGAATAGTTCAGAATCTGTGGAGATGTCTTTACTTTATATAAGTAAAATATTATATTATTTTAAAAGTATTTTTTATAAAAGGAGAACATTTTTAAAATCGGTTATTGTAAGTTACTTCTTTGCCAAGATATTGTATTTAAATGATTTTTTTTGTTGTCAAAATATCCTTAAAAGAATTTTATACATACATTCTAAACTAAGTGACACTAAATATCATGAACATTATCTATCTATGCGCTTTTTTAAAATCACGGTTCTGAACGTAGTTGGATACCTTAATGCTTTCTATATGGATTATTTATTTATTTTTATCTGAAATATATATTTTCGAGGGAGACCAATCACTGGCTATCTGCACTAGGGTATTTGTGGTTTCGAGACATCTGCGTCAACACGCTGAGTAAACAGCTCACACAGACGGAAAAAATGGTCCTCCGACCTCGTCAAGGCCGCAAAAGAGCAACAACTTCGGTTCGAGATAATTATTTCAGACTTTTAGCCGAATGGAATAGGTCTACAAGAGCGACGCAACTGTCTCGCAACCTGTAGTACAATTCAACATGAACATCTATTTCGCAGATAACAGTTGCCAAAAGACTTAATACAGGTAGACTGTATGTCAGTCGTCCTGCGTCTGCATCCTTTTGAGTTTGAACTAAAAATAAGACAGTTTAGCTTGGAGCTGACAACATCTGCCTTGGACAGAGGATGATTAGAGGCAGGTTCTCTTCAGTAAAGAGTCGCAATTCAGTCTAGATAAAGACTCGAAACCAGTTCTCATTTGGAGAGAACCCGGAATTCAATATCAGCTCTCTAATATTGTCGAAAAAATCCAATATGGTCACGATGGTTTGATGATTTTGGACTCAACAATGTCCAACAACTGGAGGGGCCTGCGATGTACCCTGACTTTAGTCTCATAACACACGTAAGGGTCGCCCTATGAATCTCGAACACCAGCTCCAATGATCATCGATGAGCTCAAAAGTGTCTTTCTGCGAGAGTGAGTGTGGTTGCCAAAGGAGTTGATAAAAACGTTGGTAAACAGCATGAAACATGAATGTGAAAGTGACATAACTGTTGGAAACGATCATACCCTGCATGTTTTTCTCTGAATGTCAGAGTGCTGGACAAGTGATCATTTTCTTTATTTACGGTACTGGTTGTGACCATTTTTGTTTTCCCATGTATCGGTCTTATATCGGATGATATTTTGGCCAGGTTTCGTTTTATTAGATTTGTTAGGTTTTTAAACTGGAGAAAAAATATGTCCCTTTAATTGTTTTTACAAGTGTAGAAACATTTAAATGTTTTTATTATACAACATTAGAGGTTGATTTCTCTTTATATTAAAGACTCTCGTTTACATTTAACTGCAAATTAATTGTTGAAACGTTAATTTTTGTTAACAAGCATAAAACCTGTTTCAGTTTGAATAGATTGAAATTCTTATAAAAATGTTTTATGTAAGTATATATATATAGAGAGAGAGAGTTCGTGTATTATGTTAGTTTGTGAATAGTTCCTATAGTTCGTGAATAGTTCCCTATTAGTTCGTAAATTATGAGATCCACAAAATAAAAAAAAGTTGTTCTAGGGGCCCTGGCAGGGCCCTATTTTGACCTAGAGCTTAGAAACTCGACTATTTTTCTCGTCGCGACGAGACATATCCGTGGTATATTTTTCGTGCGGAAACTCGTGTAAACAGCGGAGTTACGAGGGCCCCGCGGAAACAGGGGCCTCCCATCCACGGGGCCCCCTTGGAGACAGGGACATTTTTGAAATATATATATATATATATATATCTTTCAAAAACATAACTTAGATTTTTTTGTTTTAGTTTAGTTATATAATTTTTGCATAACGCGGCAATTTAAAATATTTAAATTTTAAGAAAATAAAAAATAAAAAATGTACAGAGAAAAGTTTTTGTACGTAAAAGTAGTACTTATTAATGTTATTTAAATAAATTCCTTAATAATATTGACTTTATATTAGTAAAGTAAGAACCATTTTTATTTTCAAAATGTATTAAATTGTTTTATAGTAAAATTGAAATATATTGACATTTATTTTTAAAATTAATTTATTTTATGTATAGATATTTCACAAAGAGGCAAGGTAAATCCATAAGTAAGAAAAAATACTTAAAAATGTTTTTTAAATGTACTATGCAGTTAAATGTAGTATCCCTGAGAAAAAAATGAAAAAAAACCGTTCACTTTGACAAATTTTTTTTCTTCTAAAGTTTGTTTTATTAACGCTCCAAGTGGTCTGCACGTAAAATCCCGTTTCAGAGATGCTTTTTCTGCCTTCAAGCAAGATTCCCAAAAGCGGCCGAGCCCCATTCTTAAAATTACGGCTCAACCACTTTTGAGAACCCCACCTGACGGCAAAAAAATACGTGCGGTGCATTTTCGAAGCTTCTCCAGAATGGCAAGACTTTACCTGCAGACCGCTTAGAGGGTTAAAACAAACTAGAACGCAAAATCTTCAAGTGGTATACTTCAATTGCTTTTACCGTTCTACAATGACAAGTTTTATTAATAGTAAACATTTCTTAAATTTTATTTTAATAAAAAACATATTGTAAACTCATTTTACTTATCTTTCTTTTTTAAAGTCTTCTTCGATATGTTTCGTCAAGAATTAAAATCTTTTTTATTTGAGGTATTTGGGAACAATGCAAGATTTAATTTTTAAGCCTTTGCTGACCATATCATTTATTCTTTACCTTTTAAATTAATGCAATCGAATTTCATTGCAGAATGCAATTTTTTAGATTACGATGCATTGTTATAAAAGCTTGATACTACGATACTTGATATAAAAGCTTCTTACTTTTGCATTTACTTTATGAGTTAAGGTCTTGAGCAAGAAATCCACTAATTAGATACAAATTTTCAATAATTCATTTATTACAGTCAGGCGCAGAATATTATAATGTAATCATTGCTGTATATTTTTAAAACGTCATTCTTACTATAATAAACTATTTAAGTAGTTTTTGTTCTTCATAAATATTTATTTGGTTTTTATCTCCGAAACATAAGAACTGTTTAATCATTATACTTATTCAATTATTCACAGCTGTTCAGTGAAAATTATTTTTGAATTATTTCATAGAAATTTTTATAATTGTTCAATATATTTAAAAAAAAATTGTGATTCAACTTATTTGAAAAATATATTTAAACCCATATTCTTAAAATATCAAACAGCCAGGATTGCATTTTATGCCATACAATTGAAAATATATGTTATTTTGATAAAAAAAAAATATATATATATGTTTTTAAACGTCGTGTATGAAAGGGGTAACATATTGTGGATCATAGTATATTTTCTATTTATGTTTTAGTAGCGAAATAATCTACCACATAGAGATGATACTTTTCTTCTGGTTTAAATAGGATTTTTTTTTTACCTTAGGTTCCACACATTGATTTTCAACAAGAAACTCATCCATGAAACCGTACACAGTTCCCAATAAAAAATATTTCTTGTAAGAGTTAAAGTTTACAAATTTGATAAGGGTAGCTTATTTATTACTTTGTTGAGCAAAAGTTGAAATGTATGGCCTAGCAGCAACATAAGGATCAATTTGAACTTATAAAGAAAACAACAACAATAGCAGATATATAAAACGGTCTGTTCGTGAAGTCTAATCATCTAATTCGTTTTTCCCCCATCCAGCGAAATTGGCATTTTAAATTGGCGACACAAATAAACGTTCCTACCGAAAGAAGTATAAATAGTCTTCAAAATAGAGGACTAAATATGATAGTGAATTATTACAGATATTTGTGGATACGTGAGGACGATTTCACTCCATTAATTCGTGCCAGAATTATCTTTGCGGAGTCACTTTTACGATACAAATTTACGAGGGATTTTAACTTTGTCAAATCCGAGGGGTTACATCTCTCATTCAGATAAGTGAAAATTAATTCTAACCTTTTAGCTAATTCCGTCTGCATATTGCATAGTTATTTCTAATGGGATTAATTTAGAGTATATTTTTGCAAAGTTTGTTGTAATAATACCGATTTAAATTCAATGGCTTCTTTACCCACTGAACGTTAAGAATACCCGGAAAACATAAAAATGAGCGTGATAAAAGTGACCAACATGAGGAGGATTTTTCTCGATAGTTGAAAAAGAGGACAGTTCTTAAATATATCAATAATAAAACATTACATGATTGAAGAGAATTGGTTTTCTTTGGAAGATTGAGCTGATTAGGCGTTCCAGAAATATTTAATGGTGAACAAAACTACGAATAATCATGAAATTCCTCCACGGTTTCAGCAAATATTTAGAAAATGGGAACATTGGTATTTTGATTTTACACAGCTGTTTGTAAAAAATGGAACACCATGAAGGAATCATCAGAATTAAATTTAAATTTGCAAAAACTATCAATTATAGGAGATTACGCAAAATAGTAAAGCATCAGAGCCACCGCACATGCATGGCGTGCACAGTGCCCTCTGAACTGATGCTGAAAGCGTATAAACAGAGGGTTGTAGTGGGACGTTGAAAAAAATTAATGAATATTTGTTGGTGGAGAACGCTTAGTGAGACCTAAGTATGCAACCATGATTAAATAAGAAGAAATTCCAACAACTTGCGGACTTTGAATGGGGGAGGACTATCCACCAACGAGAAGCAGGAATTTCCTATCGCTCAATGGACGCTTGTATGCAGCGGAAGAGTTCCACAGTGCTGAGAGTTTGGAAGCAGTAGACCGACGAGCACCGAACAACTCGAAAAATAGCAATGGACGACGGAAGGTGACGTCAGCGCGTGACGATCGACACCTACACCTCATGGCGGAGAATGACCGTACAGCTTCTTCCAGGAAGTTGGCAGCACGTTGGTTTACTGCCACATGTATACTAATGACGGCTTCGTGAATTCATCGACATCTGCTGTACCGTGGGATGCGTGCAAGAAGGTCTTTATACAGGATTTCCCTTATGACAAACCATGGATGGGTGCGTCTGCAATGGGCTCATGAGCACAGAGCCCGGTAAGCTGATTGGCACCAAGTTGTCTTTTCAGACGAATCAAGCTACAATTAGTGGGACCATGATGGTCGCATTCGTGTTAGAAACTATGCCGGTGAACGCTGCCTTCCCCATTGTGCTATCGAACGACATAGTGGCCTAACACCCGGAGGTATTTTTTTGAGGTGCGATTTCGCATCATGGGCGATCCAATTTTCTACTAATTGAGGCTAATCTGAATAGCAATATGTAAGTCCGTGAAGTGCTACAACCTGAAGTTGTTCCCTTCCTTTAAGGCATCCCTGGAGCTATCTTTCAGCAGGATAATGCACGCCCAAGTGTTGCAAAGACTGTTCGAGACTTCTGTTCAACCCAACACATGCAATTTCTTCCTTGGCCTGCCTATTCGCCAGATATGTCGCCTATGGAGTACGTGTGAGATTTAGTTTGTTGGAATCTCGCTCGTAATGCGCAAATCCTGCAGCTTCAAAAAACCAAGTTTTGCTGCGCTTACAATCAATATTGAATTCTCTTCCACAAGCAGACCTTCAAAATCTGTTATACTCCATGCCACTTCGTATAGCAGCAATTATTACAGCGCGTGGTGGCTACCCCAAATACTAATTTCGGTCACTTGATATTGTTTTTTTTTTCTTTTTTTCTTTGAAAATTTCGTCATTTATTTATATTAATACAAATCGTTTGTGCATTAAATCTTATTTAACTATGTTGATTCTTTCATGTTGTTGCATATTTTACAAACACTAGTATAGAAAAAATACTATTATAATGTCTAAAATGACAAGAGAATCAAGATGATTTGAATTCTCTTCGCAATACATCATGCTGGTGTAATAGATATATCATATGATAACAAGCTTGAATGATAATATTTAGCATACAATTTAGCCGTTGCTGAAACATGTGTAGCAAATACAATGTTCTAGGAAAACCAAACAATGACCTGTTGTAATGTTTTTCAGCTTAATGAATTTAGCTCATATTCATAATACATCATGCAAGTAATACGTTCATTACTCAATCAACAGCGAGTAGCGAGTTTTTAATACTCTTATGTCCTAATTACGCAAATAACAAATTGCGAAGATGTTCTCAAGTTTCAATGCCAGGATATATGGAACAAGATATTCAAAGCCTTTTTCCCGAAAAAGAATTCAGTTCAACTTGTAAAAGAAGGACGGTGTATAATAAGAATAGATCCAGTTATTGTGGCTATTACAAGAATATCTCCATCATATACAAATACTGGAA
Organism: Trichonephila inaurata madagascariensis; assembly: GCA_019973955.1. Taxonomy (NCBI): domain Eukaryota; kingdom Metazoa; phylum Arthropoda; class Arachnida; order Araneae; family Nephilidae; genus Trichonephila; species Trichonephila inaurata. Next base: position 106,449 of record BMAV01027404.1, on the reverse strand, counting down.
CAGTAAAAGTTTTCCTTGCCTAGAAAGAGACTGTTAAAAATGAAACGACTTTGATCATTTTTGTAAATATCAATTTCATCACAAAAGTTATAAAATTAAATAATTATATATTTCTAAATATCATTTTAATAAATAATAATTATTAAATAGTTTTTATATAAATATAATTAAAAACTTAATTAAAACGTGTGTAAAACATAAACAATCACATATAAACACTTACACATATTTTTAGGAAGAAAATACCCTTTCATATGTAAAATATTTATAATATTATACCGACCTAAGGTTTTTGCTTAAAGAAATCAAGTGACATTCATGTGCATTTGTATGAGTCAATGTAATACAGAATTTCCAATACTGAAAACTGAAGTTTTGTAATTTTTGTTACAATTTAGAGAATTTTTTTACAAAAATTGTTTTTATGCTAAAACATTGGTTTAATTTTACTTACAAATGGATACACTGGATTTTATGAATAACCCTTGACTCTCCTGGACATAAAAGATATTTAAATGACTTCTTACATTTCTAAAGCAAAAATTAGCGTCTGTGTTACCCTTTACAATAAAATGCCATGTGAACATTTCGGGGTTAAGACGCGCTATTCATTTCTGTTGGCAATTTTAATGCGTATCAGTATGATTATGTAAATAAAAAAAAGAATAAGAAAAAATCATATAAAGTTAAAAAGGATAAAAAAAGTTATAAAAGGAAGTAAACAGTTTTGTTGGAAGGTATAAAGCCACACTAAGGGAAGAGCATGTGAAATCTAACTTCAGAAACAGTAAATTAGGAGTGAAAAGCATCGTGTTTAATGGTCCAATGGAAGGTTTCCCTTCTTTGTCCAGAAGTTAATTGTTCTTTTGTATTCCATTAAATGCCATGAATAGAAGCGATAAAAACATTATCTTTAATCATTCTGCTAAAGGTGATAACAATTTATAAAGGGAAGTGCCGTATCCCTAGATCTTTTTATTAAAGAATGCGCTTAGAATGATAAAAAAGCATATAAACAGTGCTCAAGAATAAAATATTTCCTCTTATGCTTTCTTCAAGTTTTTGGTAACAATGTATTGATACAATTTGGTCAAAATATAATTATTTAAGCTAGAGATAAATGGTAACATAACATTTAAATATACATGGAATAGAAAATTAGTTACTGCAATACAAAAAAAGAGCTTTGCATTTTTTTAAAGTTGTTTTTTATTTATGGATATTAAAATTCATTGTGAGAATATATTGAAAAATTAAATTGATAACCAAAAATATATTCCGTATACATATATTTTACAAATCTCTTCGTTATAGGAATACAATATTTTCTGCTACTAAATGATTTAAAAATACTAAGTGGATAACGGATCGAAATATAATTTCACGATTCAAACCACAAATTAAATTCCTAAGCAAGTTTTAGTTTTTTTTAATTCATTAAGTGCATAAATAAACTTCTAAGCATTATTAAATCCCATAAAAGCCACTGGCATATATATCCATCTCCCTCAACCCGTGTGTTATGTGCCCCGGACGTACTTATCCGTCCTTCCAAAATGCAATTCTTTTCTTTGTATGGCCATCAGTTAAACTGTTCAGAAGGTTTTGGAATGAAATAAAATGACATTGACAGTGTTTATGAAATACTTATTTACTTCAGAGAAATATACTTATTCGTGTCTTTTCTTTTCCCTTCAATACACAGCATGGGCGCGTGTATGTGGCGATGGGGAGCGAATCACATACCTTTTATCTGGCAGTTAAGGGGCAAAAACATATTAAGCTGTTTAAGACTCAATTACAAATATCATCGCATCCTTTTATTTATGATACACGTCTGATTCGACGTCTGCTCGTGTGGATTGAGCAGAACAACTACTTGTCGATAAGTTAACAGCGTTAGACAGTTATAACATCCTTTAAGAGAATAAATGCATTTTCACAGAGAAGTTATGATTTCATTTGCCATGATACTGAGCTAGAGTGGTGTGGATGATGGAATGGTACAGGGCCATGCCCTCAGACAAGTTGCCTACGTTATTCAGCATATGAAAGTGTAATGACCAGTCCCAGTCTTTGCGCATGTGTGGAACTTTTCATTGCTGGACAATGTTGCATAAAGACTTGGGGTGTCAATGTGTTTAATATCAGCTCGTCTCCTGTTAATATTAAGAACAGTATGACTGTTTATCATATTAGGATAATGTGCTGCGGTCAGTAAAATTGCCAAAGACATTTTTCTCATTTTGCATTACGAAAATCATTTGAAAATATTATATTAGCCTAATCAATATTAGCCTTATTGTAGCTGTCCAGAGTTTGTTCAGGTTATGACTAATCTTTCTTGAAGTGGCATTATCAAGGTCCCGTAGTGTATAACACACACACACAATACTACCCTCTATAGATTATGATATTTGAAGATAGCATAACAATACATTTTTTCATCTATTCACATTCATGCAGTACCCGCATTACTGAACGCCCAAGCCTTCTCTCAGATTTATCTGATAAGAATACACAACACTGCAAATAAAAAACAAAAACGAAAAAAAAAATAAAGAAGGGTACATAAACTGATTTTGTTTATTTAACTAGAATTGCACATATTAGGGTTTTTATTTCGACATTTTAAGCTAACATCATTATTATTTTTTGTTTATTCGGCTTGTGCCATTCTTGATCTATTTCGTTCGTAATTTCAAAACGACCAGTGGTTTAATTCACTTAATTAACTATTATATCCCATTGAAAATGTTTATTTTGGATATTTGGATCTATTAATAACTGTTTGGTATATTTATTCTAAAATGTAATAAATATTTTATATGCAGTTACACCTCGACTTAGCGACTCCGACTTACGCGAACCCGGAGATCCAATCTCGTCAATTCGTTGTTTATTTCAGCCGTACGTAAATCAAATTTTTCACTCCCAGCTTCCTATTTAGCTAATGTACACGTTAGGACGTATCGCGAGGTATATACGCGCGCGCGCGCGATTAGCCATATAAATTTATTTTAATTTACCTTAATATAATCAAGAACTGCTGAATTCCCACGACCAGGAGATGGCAGTAGGTGAGCTCACAAAAATGTTTGAGCAAGATCAAGACATTGAACAACCAAAGTGCTTAGACCCAGTTTAACCAAAAGATCAAATGACAGTTTACAATTTACCTCAGTTTAATTGTGAAAGGAATTACGAATTTAAAAAAAAAGAACTTCAACGAAGAGCGCATTTTTACAACAAAACAAGAAATTAAAAAAAAATACTACCATGTTGCGAGGAAATTTTGTAGGAGAAAAAAATTTTTTTGAGCCGGAAGACTACTTTTTTTGTTAAATTTTATAAGATCTTGTACATTAAAATAACTTTGGTCTTGCGATTTTGTGTGTACTCATGCTATCTAAGATTTCATTTTTTCTTCCGTCTCTGGCTCTAACTAAAGTAATTTATTTGTATCGTTACGTAAATTCAGGTTCGAGGATTTTATGCAAATCAGTCACAAAGTATGAGACACTTCTTTAAGAGAGATGATAACTTATGGACGAAAATCCAATTCTTGAATTGCAGGATTCCGTAGAAATATTCACAGAGTAAATCTCAGAAGGTCTTCACACCTTCAGCAGCAATCAAACACAATTATCAGTGTTTAAAACACACGAATATAAAAGATTATTCACAAGCACAGCCGAGCTAATCGGTAATCAAAACAATGCTCACTACTCTCTGGTTGAATCAAGACTGACTGGTCGCATCTGGCACTGCACTATTTATAAACCTGGTGGAAACCTCCAGAAAAATCCGCACGCGACATAGAGAGTGAAATTCGTGCAGAAATTTCTAGAAGAATCCAGAGGGTCCGAAACTCGCCAACTTGGTTGCCAATGACTCCAAAATGGCTCCAAAGTCGCCAAACTGGCAGCCAAAAATGATGCCAAATCGGCTTTATCGCCAAGATTTCATCAAGTTCTCATTGAATCGTCACTATAGCCTAAGGGACGGCGTTTGCTTGTGAATAATACAATTTTAACATAAAATAAATATAACATAGAATAATATAAATGCTTTACACATCCAAACACAAATTATTACACTATCTGCACAAAATTCGTAACAGTATTTATATGCGGAATTATACCCCAACTTACGTGGTTTTTACTCAGTCCCACCTATCACGTAAGTTTAGGGTAATACTACAGTTTTATTTTATGGAATTAATCACTTATAAATTCGGAATACTCCTTTTATAATTTCAAAACTTACTCTATTCCGCCTCTGGCTTGCTTATCCCTCCTGCTGTCTAGTCACTAATTGGCATAATGGGTGTAAAATTTCTTGGTGATACTCTACCACGAAATTGTGAGGGCAATTTTGTTTACTACGGGGTTTTTATTTCCTAAAACTTAATTTATTACAAAAAATAGTTTTTTCTGGCTTCTGATTGCTGACCTCAATTTTTGAAAACTTAAAAAAAATTCTTTAAATAACTAAAAACTTTCATAAGCTGTACACAAAATAATAAATACTATAACGATTGTACCCTATTCAGTTTCCTAAATAAATACATTCCTGAAAGCTTGCGAAACCTATTGGCTAAGAATTTTCACTATTTTCACTTCTTTTTATGTATAGACGGAATAGAGGCCAGCAAAATACTTAAAATATTTTTAAAAAAGCTGTATATATTTTTTTATCAAGTTTATAAATTGCTTTTTATTCTAGTATCAGCAATCAGTTGCATAGAAAATACTCAACGGATTACACTGATTTTAACAGAATATCTTATTTGGTAATAATTTTTTTTCTTTGCATGTTTCATGAGAATTTTAATTATTGTAAACATTTTTCTCTCAAAAAGAGAACAATTTAAATACAAAGAGGAACAATAATGTTAATAAATAACTAGAGACATTATAGAAATCGCGTGAAAATTCTACTTAAATTTGCCAGAAAGAATTAAAGTTTTAATAGCTTGCTTGGCGTAAAAACTAAGTAAATCTTGAGAAATGGATATATTTTTTAATTAGTGCCGAAAATGAAGTAATATATATATATATTTATCCACAATTCGCAATTTTTGTTTTCTAAACTAACTTTGTTTTCATCAAAAACACACGTGAGCTATTTTTCAAATGCTGTAGTGTACTTTACATAAATTGTTTCTTTCTCTCTCTGTTTTTCGTTTGATGTTTGCCTAAAATACATGTGAGGATAAATTTATAAGTGATAAAGGGGATTTTGTACCCCAAAAATGACCGACCTGTCGTTTTTTTTGTTGTTTTTTTTAATCTTATTTTTTGCATTATTATCTTTCGATTGATGTATCATTTGTGCGAGTCGCTAAGTTAGAAGTTGAAGAAAACTTCATTTGAAAACGAATTCGGCAATTCGGCCACGCCCCCTTTTTAGGAAAAAAAAAAGCTAAAAAAAGCGTTATGATGAAAAAAAAATCTATTTTATGAAGAGAAATAACAACTATAAAAAAAAGAATGTGTGATATATAAAGCAGAATATTTCAGAGGCAATACAATAATGTAATTTTTTCTTCTTTGTGAAATGTGTGCATGTAAAATGTTTGAAATAAGGCATTTATATTAATAATTTCATAATTTCAGTTCTTATTCCTGATGTTTTTCATACAAATGTAATACTTCAATATTATGTAAAGAAAAAAACTAAACTTTCTGTCGTGACAGAAAAGAAAAAAAAATTAACATTTTTCTTGAATTTTCTTGTGCAATTAATACCTTCTTAAAATTGATCATTTATAAAAATGTATGGGTTGAAAAAATACGAAAATGCAATTTTATTTTCAAGAAAAATATATATCTAATATCTTAAAAGTGTATTTTAAGTTTATTTAAGCTTATAAGAATTTTTTTTTCAGAATTATAAACTTTAAAGTGGTTTTTCTCAGTTTGTATTTTTCGAAAGATTTGTGTGTGTGGCCGAGGTAGCCGAGTGGTATAGGTATCGGATCGTGGCTTGCCTTATCACGAGTTCGAGCCCAGTACAATAAAGACCCGCCGTGTAGGGCAGCGATACACGTTAAATCTGTCGAGAGCTGAAACGTCCTCCCATTGGTGTGGTGTGGTAGTTAGGAGAGGGGGGTGCCAGCTCAGGTGTCGTCCACGTCACTTGACCATGGTTCGCAAAATTACGTGGTCCGTCTCCAAAAGCCCTCGTGTAGCTCAACAGTGCGACGTTAATATTTAATTAATCAATCAATTGAAATCTTTGTGCATTCAAAATGCTACTCCTTCCACAACTATTTACCAATCACTTCCATTTTTTTGCTGTGTGTTGCATATAAAGCATGTAACAAAATAAGGGATCCATTTTGCTGTAAACTAAATACTTTTTTTAAAAAAAAAAATTAAAATGTAATAGGTATTTGCTTTTTTGTTGACTTTTAGCATGTATATCAACATTTTATTTTTTTTCTCAAAAACGAATAAGTTATTGTAAGATCGATCCCTTAAGTTATTTATAACATCCATAAGAATATTACAAAAACATTTCAGGTCAAAAATTAATAATTACAGAAGGAGTAAAATTTTAAAATTTTCCAAATTTTCTTCCAAAAATTTAAATTTTTAAAATTCTGTGAATAATATGTGAAAAATTTCATCTCGCATCATTTTCTGGAATAGAAACACTACATAAAATGTTAAAATATAATTTTTAAATTCATAAAGAAATAAGATGCTCAAAGGGTAACAAGTCCTCTTACAGGATTATTATTCTTTTATAGTAGCTATAATCATATGTATATATATATATATATAAATATGCATGAATAGCTTAGTTGTCATCTTGCTATTGTTGTAGTCTTGTGAACAATGTTTAGAAAATGTATCTTTTGAAACATGTTTCTAAACGAATAGAATACTTACAATCAAGGAAATCAATTATCTTCTTTATAAACTTATTTTAAATATATCCAGATTAAAAAAAATGAATAAAAAAATGAATTTTCAGTTTTCGATATTTGACGAAATTTAAATATTTCCTGGAGCTGGTTTGACCATATAGTGCATAAAATTGGACATTGTACAATAATTTGATTCAACTTGAATTAAGTCCAAGTAAAATAGTATTAGACTAAATAAGTACTATCGCGAAGGAAATAATAAGTATCAAGTTGTTTGAAAATTTATAATGTTCCTTTTACATAAAACGCCAAGGAATTATACTGTTGAAAAATACCTTCAGAATATTAAATATTTATGATCATCAGCTGTTATATGAATTTTAAATATTTTAACTAAAACATACTAATTTATATTCAATTTAAATAATTTATGGAAATAAAAATGTTCGGAAGATTAATTTTCTACATTTTTGTGACTCATACAGCGCCAATTAGACATTTTTCTTTAGTACATGCAATGACTTAATTACAATAGCTTCTTAGAATTAATCGTTAGTTTCGTGGCATTATTTATTTATCTTGCCTTATAAATAATATTTAAGCTCTTTTGGAAAATTACCGTGTTGAGTTTATAAATACAATTACAAAAAATATAACCACCGTGATAAGAAAAAAAGGTTATAGTTAATCTCTGGTTTATTTAAATTTGATATTATTTTGTAGTTTCCCTGAGTAAGATTATTTTATTTGTGTCAGTTGTTGAAATCTGAAAATGAATTATTTGATGACTACCATTTTAAACGAAATTTATGATTGCTAAATAAAGTGTATTACAATTATATTTCCTCAACGTATATGAAATTAATTAAAGTTCAGTAATAATTATACATTTCTGGTTTTAAAAAAGATTTTATTGATTTATGAAATATGTCTAAAAATAATGTTTCATAAAAGACATAAACAAGTATTTTGGCTGCAGGTTATGGATATTAAATATAAAACAAAAAACTGTGTTTAAATCTTACATTAAGATTAGCCCATATTTTACTGTGTCCTATTACTAATTTCGTAACAGTTATAGAATTAGTAAAAAGATGAAATGTTATTAATTTCCTCTTTATTGAGACTGTCACACACAAACATAAGCACAATGATTTGCATAATTTTCATTGATGCGTTTCTGGTAGTATGGAAGTAAATTAACTAGAGGAATAATTCACAGAATTTATATCAGTAAATTGGAGGAAGCTGAATATAAAATATGAAAATAAATTTATGAGTTACAGAAATTAAAGAAATAATGAGAAACAGAAGGATGGAACAAATTATTTATAAATCGTTCCTAATTTACCAACAGAGTACTTTTATATCCTTCCAATTTTGATTGATTGTCTGGAAAGTAGTTTACCGAGATAATTTTGAAATTAGGCTCTAAACAAGCTACAATGAAATGCATGCATCATGAAATGTATCAATTAAAATTCTTGCATGTATCCCATTAAATCTAATGACCCTTTGACTAATTCTATGGATGCTGCAGATACTCCCTCTCATTGCTTAATGAGATCTCGCTTTCGCATCACCTTCATTCTGATTCAGAACGGGAATGATCAATGAAGCAATCAAGGGAAGGAATTCAAACAATTTCATAATCACTCTGTGACACATTTCCTTTAAATGCAGTAGAAATTGTTGGAATCATGCGCAGTTTCTACAGTAGTCCCTTTCTTTTTCATTTCTTACTTTTAGTTCACTCTCTCCCTATTTATATATATATATATATATATATATACAGTAGTGGCCAAAATTGTGGACACTTTTTAAAATTTGCATGTTTTTTGAGTTTGTATGCTTATAGAACATTTTACGGTGCACAAAATGCAAAGTATTTAAATCATTTTAAAGGAAATTTAACGCTAAATTCGATACAAAAAACAAAATTCAAATACAGGCAACGTAAGCAAAGTTATACTACAATATATAACTATCGATATACATTAAAAACTGGCTCTTCATTCGCTAGTACATGATGTCAGGAAACAATTATATCTTCAATTAGTTCATGTTCAAGGTTCCAGGAAAGAGTTCGCTGCATAGAAAAATTCGCAATATAGAGTTTCGACTGTATTTTTTATTTTCTTAAAATTCCAAAATTTTAAAATGTCATTAAAACTTTCTCCCATTTTCTATTTTTGTTTTTACTGAAAATTTTCATAATTTTCTTACAAGTTCAGTATTTTGATGATACCTTCTTCATATTCATCATTAAGTGTATTTATTTCTCTGCCACTTACTTTCTTTACCAAGCTATTTCTTCATCGGTATTTCACATCTTCATATTCATACTCACCACTTAAGTATCAGAGAATTTAACACCACAAATCATCTTTAGAATTAGATGCGATATTGAGGGTTACATCGTGACACATATTGTGCGTAATCTGACAAATGTCTCTCCTCAGAAATTAAAAATTTTAAGAGAATGGCCAGCGCATATGTCGCGACAGGGGGGTCGCAGGTGTAGAAGAGTTCAGAGCAGAAGCAGACATGATTTGGAAAACAAATACTTCTATTTTAGATCTAACACTTACTGAATGATTTTAAACTTTATTCTTATAACCTTGGGAACAATCTTAAGTCTTAATCTAACTAATCAAATTATTCAAAATGACTTACCTTAGATCCCTTCCTTATGCAAGTCCTTCTCGAACTTCGATAGCTTGGACGACTTCCTAGACCCTATTCACTTTCTACTATTCTGATAAATCACGATTAACCTCACACATACTCACACTAATAGCAGGGTTTAAATAGCATTTACATTTGCATAAAGCCATATCGCCTCTACGGAAAGCATATTCTTAATTGAAGTCAATGTTAAATAATAGTTTCTCCAAGAGGATTAGTTTTAGTTCAGCGGATAGAATCCGCCACACACACTTATAATGGCAAATAAGCGAAGTTTACATTAACATCAGAGTGAAAAGCAACATGAGGTTTACTGGCGATGGACCTCGTAATTTTGAACCTCTGTCAAGTGATGGAGACGACATCTGAACTAAAACCTCATTCCTCTTTCCCAGCTACCACACTAAACCAACGGGGTGATACTGAGCCTCGACCGATTAAACTTGCATCGGTTCCTCTACAAGTTGGATCTTCAATGCACCACAATTTGAACCAGTGACACTCCGATAATGAGTTCGTGAGCATAACAACTATTCTACTAAGGCAACAATATATAGTGGCCCAATGCAAGGTGAAGCAGCAAACTCCGACACAAATTTAGCAGATAACTTCTTTGGTGACATTAAGAAGTTTGTAGATTATGATGGATACTTTTTCTACAATAAATTTTTAATTGTAACGAAATGAGTCTGTTTTAGGGAAAGATGTCAAAATTTACCTGATACCAAGAGAGGATAATATGTTATCAATCCAAAAGCCAATGTTACTCACTTTCACACAGCAATTTTGTGCCAATGCAAGCGGTGAACCCAAATTTTAAATCGCTACTTGTTTAATATTCGAAAACTTCAGGAGTCATTACGATTTTAAATCCTAAGTATGATGTGGAGATACAATAACAAGACTTGAGTGACACGTGTGGTCCCTAATTTAATAAATAGTGTTTGTCCCCCTCCCTCCTTATTTAAAAAAAATGCTTATAATTTCAAGCTGATATATAGTCTTTGTTTGTTATAGACAATTCAGAATTACTTGTTAGCCTAATATCATTATGAGGTTAAAAACTTAGTTTTTATTATAAATTAATGAAGGTAGAATAAATGTGGTGAATTTATACGGAAATATTAAAACGAGTATGACGTTAAAAAAATGGAAAGTATGCATAGAGAAACACTATATTTACAAAAAAAGAAATTCATTTCAAATAAAGATAATGCAAAAAAACTGAAAGTTTTTACAGGCTCATATATTCCGTTGATGTTGTTTTTTTTAATTGTTTTATGCTTTATTGTATTTTCATATGGTATTTAAATCTATATATAAACTTCCTTTTTCATTTTAATGACATAAAAATCATTATATTGTCTTTAAATTAAAATAGTATTTCATAGATTAAAACTATTTTTGACTATAATATGATTAAAGGAAAAAAAATATTCACCTTTTTAAATGCTTTTTTTTCAAACGAACATTTTTATATATGATTTATGTTAATTAAAAAATTAATCTGATCTAGAAGAATAATTAATTACATATATTGTACAAACAAATTCAACAGTATTTAATTAAGAATGATTATATTTAATTAGAAAAAGATTATTTTTTACAGAAAGAATTTATATATATAATATTATTCTACACAAAAAAAACAAAAAAAAAAACATTAACAATTTAATTTTGAAAACAATTAAAGAAATTAAATAAATAAATCTTTCAGGATTTTTTCTTCAAGGATAACCTAGTAGTTAGCTAATAGTATAAGCTACTCCTAAATGTTAATTAGGCTTTTTATTAACTATTAGCTTGCATAACCAGTGAACAATACCTTGTAGATTTAATTTAAAACACTAGAACATAAATATTAATATTTAAACTAAACATTTAAAAAAATATATAAAATATTATTGTATGATTGGGTGGATGATAAAAATAAAATTTTAATATTTTACTAACCAGAGACCAATTTACATCATTATCAAAATTAAACTTTTATTTTTAGAAGCTCGTTCTGGTTTTTTATTCTCAAGTTAACAAATAATCGTTAGTAAAGGAAGCAGTGAACATAATTATACCAAATGGTTACAGGTGTTATATGACAGTAATGTCACACACACACATATATATATTTACTCAAACTCAGTGGCGCAGCCGCTCATGAGGTCGAGAGCCAAATGAGCCCTTCCCGGCATACGTCACCATTGGGTGCTGATGTACATGAGCAGATGTCCCGATGAGCGAGACCCTCAAGCAAATTTGGTACTTATTTATCAACTCACTGCAGTAGGGATGAAAGGCATATATAAAATTTAGCGAGATATTGTACACACACACATATATACACTCATGGACAAAAAATTAGGGAGCAAGAAATAATAACGGGATCGTAACGAAACTTGGCACGAAGGTATATGCAGAGGAGATATACAAATTATTAGAAAAGAAGCGTGATTTTACATTACGTATAGCCGGTAGAGAACGATTAACGTCGTTCTCCGTAAAGTATAAAATAGATAACAAAGCTTGGTTGAGTGTGCTAAATCCTTTACAAAGAAAGAGATGAGGTAGGCATGCCATTACGCCGTTTTCGAAGAAAATATGAGCAGTTGTCGCAGTTTGAGAGGCGGAGAATCATTGACATGGTGGAAGCTGGGGGGTCAGCTAGGCGAGTAGCTCGTCAATTAGACCACTCTGAGTGTGTTGTGAGGAGGTGTTGGGACCAGTGGATCCGAGAGATATCATTTACACGAAGACCAAATTCAGGACCCCTCGATCGACCAGTCATTGAAAAAACCGTCACAGAGTAAGAAATGCACGCGTACAGCCAACTGCTTCATCGGCTGCTATCCAGGCACGTGAAGCACCTTCACTAGGGGCCATTGTGTCTTCTCGAACCATAAAAAAGCGCCTAGCTGAAAGACGTTTGGGATCACGGCGCCAATTACTTGTGCGGCCTTTGACACCCCCCTCAATGATGCCTTCGTTTGGAGTGGTGCCGTTCATGAGGAAATTGGACTGCAGTGGAATGGAACCAGGTCGACTTTAGTGACGAATCAAGATTCAGTCTCAGCAGTGATGGCAATCGTGTTCGTGTGTGGAGACCCAGTGGTGAAGACCTCAATCCTGCCTTTAATTTATAGCGACACACCACTCTCACAGCTGGCGTGATAGTATGGTGTGTCATTGCCTACAATACACGATCACCCCTAGTATGGATCTTTGACACCCACCATGACAGCCCAGGGGTATGTCCATGACATTCTGCGATGAAATGTGTTGCCACTTATGCAACAGCTCCCAGGAGCCATTTTTTCAACCAGACAATGATCGGGATTTCACGGCAAGGGTGTCACAAGGCTGTCTCTGCACTGCTACTACCTTTCCTTGGCCAGCCCAATCCCCATATTTGTCTCCAATTGAGCATATCTGTGATCATTTGGAACGACGAGTTGGACAACCTAAGAGTTTGAACGAACTAGAGACAAGGTTACAGCAAATATGTAACAAATGTCTCAAGACATCATACAGAACTTGTATGCCTCAATGCCGGATCGTATCGCATTGTGCATTAGCACTGGAGGAGGTTCAACAGGGAATTAGATCCTCCGTTGTTTCACCTTTTTCTCTGAAATAGATGATTCTTTTAATTTGATTTTCTAATCATTTACTTATATCAAATTAGTCATTACGTATGTAAAATTTCGTTTCATTTTTATCGACTTCTTGGTGCGCTAATTTTTTTTGTCCATGAGTTTATATATAAGGTAAACATAATTCGGTTATGATGAATTTATTTTATTACAAGATTACAGGATGCATGAGGGTCATTTACACTTTGTTAATTCATCAAGTAATATGTATCTCTGTTTAAAAATAAGAATACATATCTATAAGTTTATATTAATACAATATACTATGAAAAGAAAAAAAAAATATTAAAACAAATTTTATCTTTTGTTTTTCATACAGTGATTCGCAATATTCACTGACGTTCTTGTTATTTTACAGAGTAGAAATGGGAAAAGATATTAAGCCACTATATAAAGGGATTATCAATACTTGAACTCGTAGAACGGTTTTCAGATGTAATCGGGAAATCATTCTCACTTTTGAGGATTTTGGCCCTTGAAGAAAAATAAATATTAAGCACATTTATTAATTCCAATTAATTTGAGGCATTTAAATTTCTTTTGAGGAGTCAATGCTTTAGCTAAAGTGACAAAATGCATTTCATTAAGATAAACGTATTGAACATCTGTTTCATTTCTGGTGTAAGTCTAAAGCATAAATTGGTATCTGATGTAATTTCCTTAGATTGTGCCGATGCAGTGAGTTTTTCAAAATTTTCTGTTTAACCTGCAGGCTGCTTCTCCAACAGTTTTATAAAGTGGTTTATATATTTGTGTTGATAAAAATAAATTCGACCATGTAACGAAATGGTCTTGTAAGCAATCACAGTTTTCAAACATGTAAGTATCTTCCATTTGGTGTTTTTCTGACAGCTCAAAATCATAAATTTCAAATATCTAAACTGCATTTGGAAGCAGATTCTCGAGTGTATTTACTAAGGTATTCGAAAGGAACGCCTCCTGGGGAGCACAAAACTGACCATTGGTATGCAAAATTGCAGATGGAAATTTCTACTTGCGTTCCGGCCAGCAAACTGATTATTTTAAAAGTTTCGAGATGCTCGTGTGTTTATTCTTGTCTTGGATCATTATTATATAGTTCTTATGTTATTATATTGTTCGGTATTTCAAACTAAAACAACTATTTGCTTAAGTCATTTGAAAAAACAGGAACGATATTTGCTAGGAAATAAAATAGAACAGAAAGAATGGCCTATGACTTATTTTTGAATAGAATTTGATAATACTGCCCAGACAAGATCTCAATTCAAAGAGGCTAGAAGGGAAAAAGGTCATTAAAAGTAAAGACAGAAGAAATGAAGATAATGATACAATTATCTCTCAAGTGGCAGATAATTGTACCAGAAGTATTTTAAAAAGTTATGGAGACGTATGTAAGAATTTGCAAAAAAATATCTGATGGCTGGGAAGACACACACACAAATGATTAAAAATAAGCTTCCCTTATATTAAGAAGGTTTCTTTTTTTTTTACTAAATTGCATATTGGTGAAGTGAGCCTCAATTAATAACACCCAATGGGTATACCTGTCTTATCACACGTATTTGCATGTTACTTAACTAAAGCTGTATTGTAGGACGATATTAGTTTAAATAGTGCCATAAACTCGTCACAATGGCGCCGTCATAAATATCCAACCATTTCATGTGCTTGTTGGAGGACTTCAAGATCCAACCAACGAAAAAGCAACTTCTCAACGAATTTTATTTAGAGAATTTTTTTTTTAAAATTATCTAAAAGAAAAAAATTAAAACTTTTAGGCAAGTGAACCAACAAAATTGACTGTTTATGTATGCAAAACTGATTTGTATGAAGTATAATCTCACTAAAAATTCTTAGATTAGCAAATCTAAATAAAAACGTATTGCATAATGTTATAAAATCCTCTAACGATGTATGAGAAAATACATAACGATAACAGTAATTCAAATTTATTTTCAAAAGTTACATTTTATACAGTTCAAATAAATACGAGTATAAGGATGCAACAAAAATTTAAGTATTAGGTTCATTCAAATGAAACCCGGTCATTGCGTCTAACATTGCATTACACGTAAGGTGGCACCACGTAACTGTGTGTATGGTGGCACTATCTATCGGCAAACGCAGGTGCAGCGCATGAAGTTTCATAGTGATAGTGTGGTTTCGTGCCGAAGAGAAGGTGGTCACTCAGGCTACCGCCCACTAATGCACAAGCAAGTCAGCAAGAAGGAACAACGAGGAGTGATTCGATTTTCAATGGCGGAGGGTGTTGGAGGCCGTGATATGCATCGACAGATGAAGGTTGTATACGATGAGTACAGTCTGTGTCGTTAAAGTGTTGTTGAATAGAGCAAATGATTCTTTGGAAGACGATGCTTGTTCTGGACAGGCTCATCGTGTCATCACACCGTAAATGAATGCTTTAGTATTCGACAACCACATAATCACCATGTTACAGATCCATCGTTTATTGGGTATTAGCGTGGGCACCACTCACACCATAATGCATCACCACTTGAACTTTCGAAAAATTGGTGCACAATGGGTTCCCAACCAAATGACCGCCAAACTGAGCAATACTCGAATTGTGCTGTATTTGAATCATCTGCAAAGTTATTATGAGGAGGAATACGGATTTTTGTGACTAATTGTGACTGGTGACGAAACATGGTGTCATCATTTTGAACCCGAAAGCAAGCGTCAGAGCAAGCAGTGAAAACGGGCGACTTCCCCACCTCCAAAGAAATCAAAGGGTATGCACACCAGTTCTGGTAAGGTCATTGTGTCTTTCTTTTCACCACAAGGGCATACTGTTATCGAGTTTCTGGAACGGGAACCACGTTCAATGCCCAGCGTTACCAAGACACATTACAGAACCTTAGACGAGCCATCAAGTCGAAACGCTTAGACATGTTGTCCAATTGCTTTATTTTCTGCGTGATAAATCTGCCAACAGTTTTGGCGACTATTTTTGATTATGTGTACTATGTATAATTACATTTTTAAGTTAAAAATATCATTACCGTTACTTTTCACTATTGACCTGATTTCATTTGAATGCTCCTTATAAAAATTCCTTTCATCGTACGCATAACGAAAAATTAATTCATAAATGATTTTATACTAATTCATAATTGGTAAATGATGACAAAAATAAAATTTAAAATATTCATATGTGTAACATATTTACAAAAAAGAAAGTTGTGAAAATAGTTGCAACTAATTTTCATGATTTATATACAAAATGATCGATAGAATATATTCATTTGGATGGCAACCATCAACATACTCGAATGTTAAAATAAGAAATTATATTAAACTAAAATACTTTATACCCGCATTATCATATTTTTATATTAATGGATAATCATTTTGCTTTTAGAATACACTAATGACTTAAGTAATTGAATAACGTAGATTCAATTACTTCAAAATTAGCAATTCATATTAAGGTCTTAGAAAATAGCATTTATATTTGCTTAAGAGCAACGATTTAGTAAATTAAGCATCTTATGTTACTCAAGAGATTTTAATAAACTCGCTCTCTGAATGTGACTAAAAGACTTTTTCTCTTTTGTAATTTTGAATAAGGTACTTAAAGGTATTGGGAAAGAAGCACATATAAAATCTTAAAAGTGTATTTAGTAAATAGGAATATAAATGTAACATGATAATATATTGTGATTTCTATAATTAAAAATGGTGCTTATCTCCTAATATATAGCAAAATATTCTCATGAAAGCAAAAAAATTGATGTAAAATATTTAGTACTTAAAAAACTTCAATTTTTCAGATGTTTTTACTAAACAGTCATAAACATTTCACAAAAATTTTTGAATTGTATGAAATCAATGTCAGAATTTTAATTACAAAGAAGAAAAAAATAAATTAATATGTTAATTAAATGAAAAAAATTACTTAAGAACTCAAATATTTATTTTACGTATTAAGATACAGATATCCACAATAGCCATAAAGATAGCCACCTCTGCAATATGTGTATATTCTTTATGAGGTTTGTAAATTAATAAAACATATGGAGTGGATATATCAACACTGATATAATTATTTCCAATAATTTTTTCTTTATTTAGAGCTTTCGATGAAAATTCCGTGGCAGTGATTCGTGTGGAGAAAATTCTAAATTCCATATTATGCATCAGCGCTTAGTGTGAAATGATGTCTCAGTAGCCAATCACGCACCATGCGTTCGCGCGTGAATTGCTGCATTTCAGCATGTATCCTCGGCTTCAATCGTCATTAAATCTTTCGGTATGTCTGCTGGTATGGGTTTGGAGTAAAGGTTAGAGGCTAGCTGTAAAGCTATGTGTGTTCGAATTTATAGCTATATTAATTATTAAAATCATGTTGTAATATGATTTGTAGATGCGACAGTCCTGCAGAGCCTTCCAAAGTACAATTTAATAAGTCTCTCTAATTACAAATTTGTTTCTGAGCACTCAGGCCAGTACCCGAATGATGCTAGTTATGACAGAAATAAAGAATTCATTCCTCTTCTTGGTGTCCCAGGTATTTCAGATTCTGTAAAGGAAGAATTGCAAGACGTGCCGTATGCTTGACTCTGCTATGACTGAAAGTATAATTTGGAAAATGACTCCGTGACAATTTTACTTGTCCCGCATTTCCTTATTTTATTTAATTAATACAATCACATCTCAGCGTGCAATATGGTGTTTAAGATATAATTTTATCTCTAGGACATAATCAAAATATGTCATAAGGAAAGGGTTTTATAATACTTAATAATCAATGTAAAGCCCATAAGCATTACTACTTATAAATTATACTTATGAATCATATTCGCCTTAAATGTATGTTTGCTTCTGTAAGTAAAATATAAAAAAAATCATTTCACAAAACATTAATTATCTACATAATATCACATTATCTAGTGACAACGTTTGACAGTCTAGATTGGTTCTAATAAATATTCCAGATATAGGTAAAATTGATACCAGATATGTATGCTGATTTTCTTGGAACTAGATCAGTAATATCCGTTGAATAATTCCTAAAGTCTTCCAATGCTTTATTATAACCTTTATTTTATGTTCATTATAGGATAAAATAAGACATTAAATTGACCGAGAAATTACAAAAATAAATAATTTTTCATCAATAAAGTAGGAACAAAATACTTGTTTTAAACTTCAGATATGCTATGACAGCTTGTATTTACTTACATATCGCTTTATTCATAGTGAAATATGCCGAAAATTGAAGAGATTTTAAGGAAAAAATCCCGAGGTTTTTGCAATACAATGATTGAAGGGAAAAAATTGTTTCTGGAATTAATAAACGATAATATATTCAACTCTCCATATGCACCTTAAACAAGGAATCGTCATTCACAAATGATATCTTAAATTATGTTTTGAATGTCCCTCGATGATACTTATTTTTAAAAAATTAGAATTGACTGATGTTCACTGTATAAAAATAAGGAATAAAAATTGCAGCTTACTACATGCAAATATTTAAAATTAATTTTCATACGCAAAAAATCAAATTTATTTTAAAAAGAGCATTTTATAGCAAATTATATAAAATAATTACTTAGATGAATATTTTTAATAAGCTATTCTAACTAGGTATTTGGTAAAGTAATATATTCCCAAATACAGTACAGATATTAAAATTGTCAGCATAATAACCTATATATTTGATTTTGGTTCGATTTAAATACTTTTTAATATTACTATATATGAGTATCAAATATGTAAATTTCATTTATACAGCTTAACTCACAAAATGTTAAAGCTAAAATATCAGTAATTTTAAAAATATCCCAGAATATCGTAATACTGGTTAGCAAATGGAACATAAAAATCCATCTAACACTTAGCAAGAGTACCAAAATCAAGCGTAAAACTTTGCAGCATACACGCATATTCCCAGTGACAATGTTGAAAAGAATGTTATCAAAATTTTTAGAATTTGCTAGGTAGTTAAAATTTATCGTCTTCTATGGCGACGAGCAATTTTCATAGTGTTGTAAAGGAAAACAGAATGGGAAATAAATGAATGTTATGATGAATCAATTGCAGTATACGCATTTGATAACTCAAGTAATTGTATAGTTAAAATTTCTAATATACAGAATATCCTGCATTGTTACTGTACGAAAGTTCTAGTTCTTCAAGAAAAATATTTCAGAAAACCTTTATGTGCACAGGTTTAGTGGTATACTCAATATTTCAGCTCGAAATTATACAGAAAAAACAAAGTACAGGCTAAAAATGCATAGCCCTGATTGCTTAAAAAATTTAAGTATGCGTCATTAATATCAAAAACTATTCAAAACAGGTTAAATCTAATATAACTTTTACATCAAATATCATTAACGAACTTATGACCGGAGGGTTCTAGTACTTCTGAAGTCCTGACAGGCAGAGGGGTCCGATGCAAGTTAAATCTGTTGAAAGCCAAGGTGAGGTGTAAAAGTTTGGATAGGGGACACCGATTCGGGTGCCGTCTCTTGACTAAAGTTCAAAATTGAAACGTCCTTTGCCAATAATCCTCGCATTGCTTTATAGTGCGGCAAAAATAAAACTCAAAATCTAGGTCAAAATTCGTATAACTTTTGATTCTCATGTTAAATTCATCAATTTCTCTGAAAAAAAAATTCATTTGCGAAACATTCCATGAAGCTCAAACTTTTGTATTGAATATTTAAATGCAAATTTGTTTTTTAATATAAAAAATAACACTCACATTATTTTAAAATATCGTCGTAACTTGTTTAAAGTTTTCATATCTATAATATTGATGTATTTTTTCAGGATATATTACCTGAAGAATTCAAAACTGTTACCTGCTCTTTTAATGAATAAATTTAATAACGAAAGTGCCATTTATTTAATTTCTTATGCTTAAATGTGTGTGTTTAGCAATTTAATTTTTATTTTCGATCACAAAAGGATACGATTATGAAAAACTACATTATTTTTTTTTTTAATATGAAGTGTGACATTCCAGATCTCCCAATCGAGCCATCAGAAGACGTATACTACACACACCCACAAATCGTTTTTAAATTTCAGATTGAACTGTAGTAGGAGAAAAAAAAACATTTTATCTTTTGGTCAAAAGAAATAAATATTTCCTTTTCCTTGCATATTTCTTTTGTTTGCTCTGGTTTCTTTTTTAAAAAATAAATCTAGAGAATTTTAGAAAAAGGAATATCTATAAATGTGTGTGTCTTTTGAAAGGATTTATGACCCCTGTGGAGCCATGAAGGAAGCGAGAGAAGTATTTAAGTTACACGATGGTTTCTGTAAAAGGTTAAACATGTTTTAACACCCAATATATTTGAAAGAGACTGGTAAATATATATATATATATATATTTTTATTTCTGAACAGTGAATTTAACGAAAGAATAGGAAAATTAGACGTATTCGGGGTGTTATATCTGCGAAATACTGTTTTTTTTTTAAAAAAAAATAAATGACATTCCATATGAACTTAAAGGAATTGTAGTTTTAAAAGTGTACTATTTTTTTCTAAAACTTGTAATAACACCTAGAATGCATGATTTCAAAACATAAGAGCATTGCGCAAATACATTTGGATTTCTTCGTGTAAAAGTGGTTGCGTGTTTTACGGAGAATGTTCCTAAAAATTAAAAATTGTAGCTTAAAAGTATAGATGTGCGTTATATGCCAGATTTTACGGTGCATGTTTTCTCTAAGGAAAATCATGATTTTTTTTAATAGAATAGCAACAGAAAACTAATTATTTTTAGGTGAAAAATTAAATAACTATTATTAAATTGAATAAAAATGAAAAGATTATGTATTATTGTAAATAAAATATTTTTATAGCCTTTTGTAATCTCTGCATTAAAAACAGCATTGTAGAAAACAATACATTAGAAAAAATGCTAAAGAGAAATGAAAGAGACCATGTTTGATCTTGCTTTGTTTTCTTCTTATCTCTTTTTTTTCTGAAATTGAATTAGCTTTTTGCTTACATTTTTTTTTAGATAGAAAAATGGCACTGTTTTCATTCCTTTTTTGTTTAGATGATGATTTAAAATGAAAACAATAATAATAATGTGTTAAAAATGTTGAATTATAAAATAAAGAATGATTTCGAATAAAAAATACCCTTTCGAGTTTGTAAAACATTTTATGATGTAAACAGAAGCAAATATTTGTTAAAATGGAAACATATATTTAATGCAAAGAAAGGTACACAAATTAAAGTCTCGAAAGAAAAAATGTGTGATATGTTTATTTAAATAGATGTGATAAAATGTTCTTTATCTTATACATGCTATTCATTATACATGTCTAGGGATGAAACGAATCAAATAATAAACAATCATTACGAATTACTTACTAGAAAAAAGAATATTTTTATTTTGTTATTTTATACAAAATTTACCACATTGTAATATTTAGAAATAAAGTTGCTTAAAATCTCCCTAAAATTTGATTGATGTAAAAATAGCTTTTTCGAATTTTCGAAATTTGTAAATAAGATAGTTTTAATACATTACTTATTGATTTATAGTTTCAAAAATATTAGAAAATTGAGTATTGAAGCAAGTAAAAATTACAGGCGTGTTATGTTACTTTAGAAATTAACCGCTCGCATTCATTTGCCTCGAATCACAAGATTGTGACTTTAATTTAATGCACATAAATTAAATTTACTACATCTCGATTTCTAACTAGTTTTAATGGAGTACATAGAAATCAATTTTACTAGTTCACAAATTCTAATTAGTTTTGCGTTCTCCATACTTTTCCATAAATCTTCATACTTCTATATTACTAATTATAAATTGTTTCTTGATTCAGAACACATTTTGATGTCCAAAATGTTTCTTTGTTTCAATTATTTTTCTATTTTATTTGCTTCTTATCAATTTATTTAATAGATCTACACTTAGTAAAAAAATCAGCAAATTATGAAAAATTATGCAAACAAACAATTATAAGAATAATTATGAAGAAACAAATAACATGGACATAATTTGATTTTCTTTTTCCCAATTTGAAAAATATGAATGATGGATTAAAATTGATTTAGCGTTTATCAGAATCAATAATTCAAAATAATTATACTATTTTTTTTTTAGATTAGGGAAACGAAAAACTATATCATATGTGAAACTGTTTATGTAAATTCAATAGCATATATGATCAAACTAATGATCATTTTTAAGAATAAAAAAGAGCTTCATCTATGGAAGTAATTATGAAAAATATTAAGGAAAACATTTAAAATACTACTATATTAAATTTTGCAGAACTAAAGTCAATATAAAGAGAAATATAGTGAATTCACATTTTGATCGCCGTATTTCCACACTAATATACTTAATTGAACAAAATTATAGTTCTCTACTTTTAATTTTCTAATATTTATAAAGGCTCAATTTTCAAATGCATGCAATATATCTCATTTGAATCTCAAGTTAAAATTGAGTGTAGTGTTCTAAACAGTTTACTTGTCACAAGAAAATATTAACACACGTATAAACAATAATTTTATCAGTTGTATGTAAATTTCAGTTTTATGCAAAAGTAAAAATTTTTAAACTTTTATTGAAGGAAACTGCATTTCATTGAATAATAATTGCTGTGAAACAACTGGTAAAATGATCCAAATTGAATAGAAGATATAATAATAGTTAATCGAAGATAATCTTTTTTAAAAAAAGAGAAAAAAAAAAGCATATTGAATCTTGAAGTTTTACACAATAAAATAAAATATAAGAGAAATCATATATTTTTTAGTGCACCATAAGCATGATATAAGCATAAAAATCAATCTAGCAACCATCAGTAAAAAGTATCAGGAACTTTTTTTTTTTTTAAAATTTGAAAACATGTTTTTATTAGAAAAGGACAGACAACTTAAAAATTTCATGAAAGATTAGAAGAATTAGAATTTATTTAAATTTATTTATTTATTCTCTTCTCTCTCTTTTTATTTTATATAATTTATTTTTCAAAAAATATGTTACTTAGACAGTAATTAAATTTTTGAATACGTATATCAATTTGTAAAATTTATGCTTCTATGCATAAGTAAATAGTAAAGCCTTTTCAGTTCAACCTTTAATAATTAAAATAAGTAACCTGAAAAAAAAGTTTATTAAGTAGCTTAACTTTTTTGTTAGAGCTTAAGATCTTTAGAAGAATGTACAACTTGTCGATACAAAATTTTTAATCTTAATGTTTTTCTTAGTCATAAAAATTTATATAATATTATAAATTTTTAAAAATTTTCCTTTATTTTATTTTATTTATATTTGTATTTTCTTCTTTTTTTCAGAAGACTAAAATGTTTTTTCCTGTTACTTTGAATAATGTACTTTTAAATTTTAAAGCATTTATTTAATTGTGTAAGGATGTGCTTTATGAGACATATATGTTTCATAACGTTTAATTTCGTTATTGATGGGAAAGTTAATGTTTTAATTTTCGTGCATTTTTTATATCTAGCCCTATTTATGAAATATTTCAACATTTTTTAATAACAATATAATAATAATTATTATTTAGTGATTAACCAACTATGATATTAATCTACTTTTTTCGTTCTAATAATGAAATTTATTCCGAATTATTTCATTCGACCCCTCCATTCACTGTTAATGAAAAAAATTATTTACAATAGATTTTTCTACGCTGTATGCTGTACCATTTTCATAAAAATAATACCTTGCAACAAGAAGCAGTAAATTATTTTCTCTATAACATTCACTTCGAGTATAATACATCAACTAGACTAAAATAAAAACTTGAATTGCTCTTTTTAAAACATCTTAATCACTCACTGAAAAAATTCTTCACATTTTGAAATTGCACTCATGGCATATGATCTCAACTCAAGTTCTAATTTACAGTTAATAGTGAAATACCATCATATATATATATATATATATATATATTTAAATTGTGACATTTTAAGAGAGTTTAGCATTTTTTTCAGCATTTAAGGTAATATTAACGAATAATTAGCAATTCTGTATCTTGTATTTAAAATAGCTAGTACTTTAAGCAATATTTTGTAATACTTTCTTAATACTTGTAGTTTAACTTTTAAGATAGCGTAAATTTATAGAATTACTAATTTTCCATTGACCAAAGTAGTGTGTGTGTGGGGGGGGTCTATCATAAAAAGTTGAATAAATCTCTATTTCTATAAATATATATCTATAACATCTGTAAGGCGCGTGTCTCATGTATTAATATTACAATTTATCTTAATATATTAATGTATGATATTTTAACTAAATGCTAACTTCATGACCTGGCGTGTCACGGGCTTTCGTGAATGTATAAGTTTCCTTTCCATCTCAACATCAGCACTTCCAGGGGTGGGTGGGATTTTTATAATGATATGCCATTAAAATTCCCTTTCTCGAAATTTCTTCGACTTCTTTACTCAGTCAGACGAGTTTCTTTCCCTTCCGGCTTAGCCCGGCGTTATACGGGCTTTTGCCGAGTATACATAGTAATTTTCCTTTTCTTTCCTGATTCCAGTACTTTTTTGTATGTACGAGGTTCATGTGAGTGATTTCGATAATTCTGTCATTAAAATTTCCTTTTTCCAAATTTTTTCCACTTTTTTTCTTTATCAGACATATTTCTTTTCTCACCATGAAGCTTGGGGTTGCAAGAACAGTTTCGAGTGTAAATGATTTACAAAACATAATAGTGCTTTAGTTAATGAAACATTAATTTAAAACAATGAAGAAAACATTTCTGATGTAATATATTAAAAAAAACAAGCATATAAATTATTGCTGCAATAAATACTTTCTTAGAATCTAAAATAATAAAATAGATATGAAATTTTCATTTACCAATCAATCTTGTTACATACCGATGCATAAACATGTCTCAAGGGACTAATTTAGATTTATTATGAAGAAAACTGATAGTGTACAATTGCATTCTGAAATAATTAATTTTGTTAAGTAAATAAAAAACAATATTGCTTTATTTATTTATTTTTTGAAATTTATTAATACAAAACTATTATAATTTAATAATGATTGAAAAAATTCTTACCACTAGCTATTGTAACGACTGCGTAGAAGTTTGAATGTTTGATTAAAAATGTATAACTGTAAAGAATGTCTCATGAGGAAAAAAAAATCTAGCCATTTATTCGCATTCCCTGTATTAAAAAATATTAAAAAGATAATACTATCTGATAAACATACCCACTTTTGCTTATATTTTCAAGGTTGTTTTTGAAATGGTTTCTTCCAGTATCGCATGCATTAAGAGGAAGAATTTTTTATAAAATAATTTAAACGTAGCTGACGTAAACAGTGCACATTATGCAAAATTAACATATGAATTATTTCTGCAATAATTCCTTCTTAGAAATTAAAATAACAAAATTGATTAAAAATATTCATTTACCAATAAATCGTTATGTATTATTTGCTTTTAAAATAGCACAAAAAACAAAAATCTAGTTTACTTTGAATCCATCGCAAAAGTGGCAAAAAATAGGAAAAAACAGGCCTAAGATTGCCGAATTTGTTATTACGCACAGACACCATAAACATTCAAAATCTTGAATTCTGTAGCAGGTTTACCACAATTAATTATTATTGGCATTTTGAAATTTTGCATAATTTTTTTATTGCACTTCTTAGAGCCCCTTAAAAGAAAACGTACCTTTTTAAAAAGTAGCTTTATATATAAAATAAATAAATAAATAAAAAATCGAAATTTTTAAAATTATAAAACTATTTTAAGAAAAAAAATAATACTATTGTATTCCTTTTAAGCTTAATAACAGTGAAAAGAGCCACGACTTGAAATTTTGCTTGGCTAGAAACCGATATTCGTCTCCAATTACGGCAATTGCTTTGCATAAACATTTCTTGCGAATATTTTTTTTTTTTTTCACTTTTTGAAGGTTTAGTTTTTTAAATTAAAGCTTTCAATTTTCATACACCGATAACATACAATGATAATTTTTTAAACAAAAAAGATAAAAAAAAAATACTACATAAATTTTTAAGCAATTTTTTTTCAATCTTTGGACAGATAATGGTTAATAACGTTGGACACATTGACAAAAAGCTTTTGTGCGATTAATTTTATAAATGGCGAAGTAATTAAACGTATAATTAGAATTTTAAGTATTTTTTTAAAAAATAGATATATATATATATATATATATATATATATATATATATCAGGTTTGAAAAGTTTAAGGTTCAAAATTAAGTAAATAATAAATAAAAATAGAACGAACTCTTTACCATCGCATAAGGATTTGTGGGTAAATAAGCCTATTCAAAGGTGGAGAGAGCGCTGACGAAAAGAAACGCATACTCGAAAAGGCTTAGCTGGTGACTCTTGTCAGAAGTGTTGTAATTGTTCTACTCGGTTGCCCGCCAAAGGGCCGCCATGTTGGATTTTATGCGAATCAAGCGAAATAAAGAAGTTATTATAGAGATGATGCCTTCCTCATTTTACCAGCAGGCCCGGGGGCCTGTCATATATATATATAAAATTCAATCACAACTCAACAATCAATTAAAAAATTGAAATTATATGAATCTTATAACATTAAATCCCATTTCAAAATATCATTGGCTAATATAGAAGATAAAATTCCAAAGTTTTCAAACAAAATTAAAAAATTATAAAATAAAAATTTATGAAATATCCAAGTGCAACCTCGGACATAGGACCGATAAGTGGGGTTGAACTAGTTTGATGGCGCCAACCTTCCCCTTATTGCAACTTGGTAAGTTAATCGAAAAATATCCAATTCTCAAAAATTTAAAAATTAAAAAGTTACAATAATCACTATTTTATTTTATTAAGTAATTATATAAAATTATTATTATAAAAAAAAAGTTAAAAACCAAATATATATATATGTTTGATTTTTTTTAAATTCCTGATTTTGAAAGAACAAAGTATGATCGTTTACAGTAAGGAAACCAGTTTGATACAAATAATTAGAAAATAATACGAAGCGATTGAAAAATTCTTTTCATAAAAACGCGTCAAAATGGACTCAATTCAGAAAAAAATCATTAGAAAATGCAAAATATTGTTATTGCATTATATTTTATGTGCAAAAAATGTGCAGAATGCCATTCATACTTTGTGGAAACGATTTTATAATTCACTCTCCCCTTTGCATTTTGAGATAAAACTTTGGCAACAGGATAATTAAGAGCTAAGAATTTAGTTTCGAATGTAAAATTAAAGATTTATTTGAAAAATAACACCTATAAAAATGATACATTTCTGGAAGATTACATAATTTTGCTTTCTAAGGAGAAATGTTCCTATCAACAGTTTAAAAGGTGATGTAAGAATCTCAGGTATTGCATTTCAATCAAAAACATTTATAATATATTAAATTTGAAAGAGAAATAGGGTCTAGCAAAAGTAAAATTTAAAACATGACCACAAAATTTCATCCTAAGACTATTCAACTGTAGGCAACTAACAAGTAAGCGAAGTCTTTGACCCTAAAATAAAATCCACCGACTCAAAGATTCATTGCATCGAAACTAGAAATGTTTTTTTTTAACTGTAATAAAAATCATTCATTAAGATTTAAATTTAAAACACATGTTTAAACCTAATATCCTTTTTTAAAACATATTGCTGAAAGAAAAGCAAATTGTAGAAAATTATGTAAAAAGCACCTAGTTGCTGAAAAATGGAATTTTGTGGTAACATTCGATGAGATATGGGTACATTTAGATGAATGTAGTAAAAAAAAATCAATTTTCTATTGCTCAACTGACGAAATGGCTTCGTCAGTGTACAGTCAAGTTTTCCCAAAAGGATTCATGACAATTTGAACATAATTTCATTATAATTCTAACACCGGCAGATTAAAAATAAACAAAAGTCTCGAGTAAAGCCAAAGTTCATTCACTCTACTATCAGCAGAACGTTTTTGAATCTATTTTTGAAGAACAAATTCCAACTTTGTATGGAAAGGACATAGATATAGTTGAGGTTCACTTGGACAAAAACTCTAGTCACACATCTATATCAGTCGCCACTTATTAACAAAGAAAGAATCATAAACAGGAGTAAAGTGTATCTCATTTGATGAAAAATACGTGTAGAATCATCCTACGCTTCTGCAATGAAATTTTATAGTTGAAACGAACCTTGGGAAAACGGTTAGTAAGAACACTGAACGGACTTTGGAAAACGGTTCAAGTGGAATGGAGTAAAATTTATATGACAGTACTAAGAAAAATTTACTTTCATGAGAAATTTGAGGTATTGTCAAGATTCATTTCCACAGAAAATACGGTTTTTATTGATAAAATTTAACTATTAAAATCGTTTCCAAAAAGTGGGAATGACCTTTTGTCTAAATGAGAAATGTATTAAACTATACATTTTAAACACACGATTATTAAAAACAAGTACTGAAAATATGGGTTCTTTCTAGTGTTCAAATATTAAAAAAAAAATACTTTTACAAAAGAATATTAATAATTCTTTTTATTCTTTTAAAAACTTGCATTTCATTTTGAATTTTAATCAGTAATCTTGTTTAGATATTTTATTTTTTCAAAGGAGTAAAAAAACGAAAATAATCTTGATGTCATGAAAAACTAATATCAGAAATTAATTCGATATTTATTCTTATGCATTGTTTGCTTATGTGGGGCTGATTTCACTCGGGATATTTATAAGTTTTATAGCTCTGTGGTGTTTTTTTTTAATTGCACTTTTAATTAATCAACATGGTACATATATTTTCAAAAACCCAAAAAATATATAGTCTGGTAATATGGCATGTGGAAGTTTCGATGCGCATAAATTATTTACCTTAGAAAGGAATAACCCAACCAAGCAACTTATAATGATATCAAAACAAGATATTAAAAAATAATTTTTTTTTCACCGTAATTATTTCTTTATTATGTATTTAGTAATTAAACGCTTAGAAAAAAGAAATTTATTTCTTTAATAAGTAGTTATTGAATTTTATAATAAGCAAGTTAGAAATAGCCATTATTGAAAAATAATTAAATAAGCTACCACAAGTGCTTATATAAATCAAAAGTAAATCATTTCCTTTAAAGTATGATATTACAGACGGAATTAGAAATTTGCAAAATGAAATGAAATAAAACAGAAAGGAAAACCAAAGGAATTTTTTTAATATTTATCTGAAAATCATTATATTTACGTTTTCATCGGTTACATATAATTTTTCGTTATCATTTTAACTAAATTTACTGTCTTTTACCACATGCAGTTCTTTCATTTAAAAAACTCATGCATCAATTAAATAATTAAAAATTTTATAATTTTATCTAAAGTTTTAAACTTTTTTCCTTATGTTTTTTATTTTGTTTGTAATTAGTTATTGTTCCTACAATTATATTGTTATCGTATGAAATACAAAACAACAAAAAAAAACTGAAATATATTGTTTCAAAAGTATTTTATTACAGTAAAAGTCAGTTTTTTTTCCCGAAATGTTCCTGTGACTTTACAGTCTTCTATTTTGCGTAGTTTCAAATATTTATATAAAAAAGACATTGGAGTCATTGTAGGGTTTATGTGTGTGTGTGAGTGTTTTAATATAAATTCACTAATGTATGACTCTGAGAGATATTATAGTGTTTAAGAAATACAGTATTCATTATAAAAGAATATTAAATACAATATCTGAAGTAGCATGAGAATTTTAATAATTATGAATTAATATGGTCATTTAAAAGAATGTTATTAAGCTGCTGAGTTAACAGTAGTCGCAATTACGGTCACAATGGAGAGAGTCAGGGCTGTTTCAGCCGTTGTAGCTCCGTCGAACACATGCCGCAAACAAGCCCACATCTCGAACCAAGGTACGTGATATGGCTGACGATCATGCAAGACCGATTTGAGCATGCGTGTCTTCTCAGGGAGTTTTAAGATCGTTCATGTTCAGTATGGTCCTTCTAAACCTATCCAATACATATATGCATGATAGTCGTAGGATTCCGACAAATGCGAGTCGACCAATCCCCGAGCAATACGTCGCACTAGATCCTGCAGCTATCATGTTCCGACTAGTCCTGGTATCCATTTCTACTCCTTATAGGAAGCACAGTCCCATATTCTCATCCAAGGACTAACATTCAAATATGATTTCCGAATGCAGAACACGCTGCAGTACTCTACATGTATGCTGAGTGCTAGATTTTGTTTCTCCCTTCTGCGTCTTTCGTTGTTTTTCAATACTAATAATTCGCTTATCCCAGCAACTCCCATGCATATATATACCGTCAAATCCGGCGTATAACGCGCAACCATACTTTCAAGCTGCATTTATTTTATTTTTAGGAATGTTCGCCGTGTATAACATGCATCCCTTTTTTACAAAAGAGCGTGGAATGTATGAGCGCAATGCTCTTAAGTTCTTAAGTCATTTATCAGAGATATTATCCCCGGCTTTTATATAAAAATTAGTATTCTACTTAAACTTCAACCCCTTAGGTTTATTTGGTATGCCATTTCTTTTACACGAGCAATTTTCCGATCTATGAAGAATTTTAATTTTTTTTTTATACTTATCGTATTTTATATTTTTGAAGATATCATTTATATATATGTATATAGTTAATATTATCTATTACGGACACATGAATCATTAATAATCACTATAACTGAAGCAAGGAAAAATAGAAATTGTAATATAAAGCAGATATTAGCATTTAGAAAAGATATATTCGAAATTAGAAAAATATCTGAATTTAAAATATATATATATATATATATATATATATATATATATATATATAT
>BMAV01027404.1:52960-75354 GCA_019973955.1 Trichonephila inaurata madagascariensis | reverse complement strand
ATATATATATATATATATATATATATATATATATATATATGCATGCTGCAGTATTATAAACATTGTTGACTTAGGATAGCTCTTATATATAAAATAATTTGTATAAAAGTGGGTTTTAACATGTTTTTGGCCAGTTAACCTTCCCTCTTTTTGTTAATAATACTGAGCAAAATCTTTCTGAATACAATAAGTGAAATATCTAAATCTATGACAAGAAAAATGTAACTTATCTAAAAATTGCATTCAAAAATGTATAGCCCGCGATAAATCTGAGAACAATAAACAAGTTTTTGGCAGATTCTGAACCCAAATACAAATTCAAAGCATGGAAGTGGCTGAATAGTAGCACTTAGAAATTAAATTAATAGAAATAAAATAATTCAACATTATGTATAAATATTATCATTACTTGAGGAATACTAGAATGGTAAATGTTCTTAAGTATTAAAAAAATTTTCATGGTTAAAATAAACTAAGGGAATAAGCAATTTTATTTTTATCTTTAGTTGTAAGTTGAATATGTAGGGAATTATAAGTATTTCTATCAATAGAAACTGAGTAGTTCATAATATATATATATATATCACATATAATACACTCGAATCGAAACCGCGCTATTTTTCCAATGTTAATGATATTGAAAATAGGGTGCGGCTTAGAAACGAAGGCAAAACATTTATTTGATGGGAGAAATTGTGTTCCCAACCATTTCAAAAGAAGAAGAAAATATAGTCGTGTATTGCGGCCACTTGCATTCATGACTTATCCCATTCCACCGTTTATCTCCAGCATTGAGTCTTCACCAGTGCTTCTCAAACTTTCAATATTTGCGACCCAATTTTCAGTCCTAACTCTCGTTACGCCCCCCTCCATACAATGACAATTTATTCCATTCAACAATAATGTACTTTGACGCTAAAGCTACAGTACGACTTTAATTATAAACCTTAAAAATTATCAAGATAAGTATTAAATTTTGTATATAATTTTATTTATGACTTGCCTATGGGGTCACTGATAATTATTAAACTTGTCCTTAACTTAGTATTGTTAATTTAATTATCAAAGATATGTTTTAGTACTGATATATTAATAAGTGTATTATATCAGTTTACATGTGCACTTTATTTATTTATGTCAGAATGTATGTTTAGTTCCCCTTCAGTAAATTAATAATATTTCGAAACAATCCTTTATTTTTGACTTAACGATATTCTAGTGACCCCCACATTGTGTTATCAAGCCACTCTAGGGAGGCGTGCTCCCTAGTTTGAAAAACGCTGGTCTTATACAAAGCATCGTTGTCTTGTCGTATATAGAAAAACTTTTTTGAATACACTTTCTTTTAATCACCTAAACAGCAAAGGTATAGGAAATAGCATCCGGACGAGTTAACTATGACGTAAAAATAAAAAGGATGGCAATTTAATACGCAGAAAAAAAAATGGAAACAAGCAGCGGCCTCTGAAAATTTGACACAAAGAAACAATTATAAGCCAATGGTAAAAGTAAAATGATATAATATTTGCATTGTAAATGTCCAACAGTCTTTAAAAATTCTCTTACAATCTTTAACACAATACGTTCTTTTAAAAAAGTGTTGTAAAACAAATGCATTGGAGGGCACGAAACACGATATCGTATGGGAAAAGGCAACACCGACACCAATTATACCGTTAACCCTGCAACCCTAAACTGTGTTGAACGTGAACATTTGAAATGTCCCTCCTGACCGTGTGTGCGCTGTCTCAAAATTATTTCTGTTATGCCTCTCAAAGTTTCGCGTATCTAACGGAGGGTTAAATATGAAGTTTGTCATTATCTTTCGTGAAATATCAGCGTTTGTAAATCGTGTTCAGTAAATGATCGTGTTCAAAAAATATCGATACATTTTACACTGTTTTACTTCCAAAAATAGTGTAATGAACACACATAGCATCATAGTTATAAGCTCATTGCTTATTTTCAGAAATAAGACAGATCGTCATGGTATTTACAAGAAAAATAAATGAATAACTGTAACAGCAAAAGTATAAATTTTCATATTTCAACAAATAAGATTTAAATTGATAGTAAACTAAAGTTTTTTAAAGTAATATAAATATTGTATACATAAGTAAACAAGAAATTTATATTGCACATGCACAAGCATATATGTATGTGTGGAAAAAATCTCGTTTGGTATTAATTTATATATATATATAAGTTCTAGTCTTAAAAATATATATATATTTATCTAAATATTATTTAGGTATAACATTATTTTAAACGCTAGTCTCATTGTATTTTTGGGTTAAAAGGATTACATCCTGTGTTATAACAGATTTATTTCCTATTCCTTGAAAACAATATTTTAATAGTTTACACGTGCGGAACTCTAAGATTGACTGGCCCTAGGCCAACTAATCAATTTCTAAAAAATAACTATTTTTTCTCTCTTCCAAATGGAGCTGCGAATTGGTAATTGCCATTGCAGACCAAACGCATTACCCGCGGGCTGGTATCCATTTTTGCTGTGACAATATATAGGTAGATACCAATTGTCACCATGCCATTTTGAAACCCATTTTCCTCCCCAGAAGAAGACACCGAGCTTTAACGGTGTGAAATTGTACTAAGAGTTTAATTTTGCCGAAAGCATCCCACCCAGACAGGCATTCGAGGGATGTTTAACATGCGCATAATCATACGACATGAAAGCGGTCGATTTGTTTGCATCATGACAATTCACCGATTTGGGCCGAGATCAAACCTGCGAACTTGGGCGTAAAAAACAGAGCCTAACCAACTACGCCGCTTAGATGGGTAAAAATAACTACTTATTTTTATGTGAACATGAGGTTATAACATCCCTACTACTATTATTGTGGATATTCCCTAGCTGAGAAGCCCAATGGCTGTGAGTAGTTAGTGAATCGTGCTTCCACACCATAGCTCCAATGTTCAATCCCCGAACTGGGCAAGGTTGACTCAGCCTTCCATCCCCTCAGAGGGTCTATAAATGAGTACTAAGCTTGCTTGGGAACTTAACACTGAAGGTTTCATGTCATGTTGACTACCTGACCGAAACATCTGCTCATGCACCCAGGGCCCAAAGTTCACATATACTGAATTGTGAACAATCGGTCTTGGTCCTCATGGACTGTTGCGCCACTGAGTTAAGTTATTCCCTAGATGAGATAATGTGAGAATTTTCCTACCTCTATTTCTCGCATTGTATTTATTGTTAGGTGGTGCATAATGGCGACTCTTCTTTTACTTAAAATAATTAATAATTTCTCTTTTTCATCTATGTATGACTTTTGCCGTGTGTCATGACGATTTCTAGAAAATATTACACACAAACATATATACACATAAATAATATAGTAAAATGCAGTAAATCAAATGTTTGAATATAAACAATAAATAAGTACATAGCAAGGCAGGAGAGAACAAAGTTAAATCTCCACATTGATTAGCCAATTCTTAGCAGAATAAAAAATGAATGTCCTTAAATTTCGCTAAATTTGTTTATTGTTCTGAGAAGTAAAACACGACATTAAAATGTTAATAAGTTTCTAAAAATACAATTTCTTTTTTTTTAAAAAAAAAGAAAAAAAAAAAAACTATGGTAACATAAATCTATGAAGAACACACTAAAAATATTCTGTGAACTTTTCAATCAAATACGTCTAAATCAATCTTGACAAAATATTATTTAAGGAAAAGTTGTTCAAAATTACTTTGAAAATCTTTTATAAATTTAACTGAGTATTTTCTCTTAGTATACGAGACTTTTTGAATTTTTATCACAAATATTTCGTAAAATGCATTTTATAATGTACTATTACCAATTGTCATATGAGAGAAGAATTCATTAGCTAAAATCCTCAACAGTTGAATGAAATGTTGTTGCTGTCCTGTCCTTTCCGAAGGGAAGGAATGAAAGTTGCTAGAGCATGGACAGGTTGGACTTCTATACGATAGATGGCGACACCACTTATCTCCACCTCCAAAATTTAGGCATGGAACTGGAGGGAAGGGAACTATTCTCTAGCTCCCTGCATCCGTGTTTTCTGCTGCGACCGCCTCCAAGACTTTCGGGCCCACTGATTTAATGAGGACGTAATTCGTGTGTACTCAGAGGGTATTTGGTGGCTTCGGTCATCGAATCCAGGCCTTCCAGTCTGGAGTCCAATGCTCTAACCTCTTGGCTACCCATGGCCCTTTCGATGAGTTAGCTTAATCTAGTATTTAGTTGATATATTTTAAATGTATTGGCTTGAATGAGTATAAAATATGTATAATTATTTATTCTTCAAATATATTTTGCATTTTTATATAGTTCTTACGAGAATTGCCTTTTTAGAAATTTTCGTAAATATCACTTTTATCTAAATAATACAGAAATATTGATATATCTGCATTCAAAAGACGGAAATCTAAACTTTTTTTCCCTATTATTTGATTGATTATATTTTAGCCCCTCCTCTTAGCGAAACAAAATAAATCGCCAAATAGAGAGATTAATAGGCCAAATCGGCAACATTAACAAACTTCAATACTGAAATATAAGTAACGTTAACAACATTAGTATATTCCGGCAGTTATCTAGTTATAAAGATTTAGAGTTTGTATAAGTATCATCTTTTCAAATACTTCATAATGAACTGTTTAAAATTGGGCTTCTTTTTCAAAGAACAATATTTTCTTAAGCAGAATTTAAATAAATTAAATGCTACGGGGTCTAACAGCTTATTGTACTCGAGGGATTTAAACTAAAAAGCTCTTCGGAAGGGCTTAAGAGGCTTATTCTCTTTTGTAAGGTTGAATAATATGTTTTGTGTCTTAAGGAAAGAAACTTAGCTGAAATTAGCGAAACATGTTTTGAAAATGGAAAGTGTACTGAAATAAGAAAGGTAACCTCTCTCAACGCTTTAAAGATTTAAATGAAAGTCACCTTCTAAGTACTTAAATTATCTGCAATTTTACTAATATTTCTGTCACATTGTGGTCTCATTACAATAGTTTTTAAAGTATTCATTTTATTAATGTATTGATTTTTGTAGCTATGAGTCTGTTAAAACTCACAATATTTACAAGTTATTTTAAATTGAAATACTTTGTATTTCAATAGACATGCTTAAATCAACTTTTGTTTTCAAAGTACTTAATGATATAAAAATATTTTTTAAAAAGTATCAAAACTTTTAGTATTTCTTACTTTTAGCTTTGATTTTATAATCGTTTGTAAGAAAAAAATTATTCCGAAATTGCCTAAATGACTCCTTAAAACATTTTAACAAAAAATTAAGCAGTAACATAATATTGAAATTACTATTTAAAAAAACCCCAGCGATTGTTATTGTATTAATTAATATGCCTACTTATACAATGGCAACCAAAAGTCCTAAACACACTCATCTTTTTGTCTTATCTAAGTTTGACACAATTCTTCTTAATGAAATTATTCTTTTTCTTAATGAATTACTGTTAAATTTGAAATATTTCTATTGATTCTAATGTATTTTTAAGTTGATTTAAAATATGTTACTACTTTTCTAATCCTCCAAGTATTTTTTACAGGACAGCTACCTTAACTCAAGAATGTACAGTATGTACAAAAAATCATAATAAATAAGAACATAATATACGTAATAGAATAACTCAAATCCTTTCAAACACAATCCATTGTACATGGCTTTTGAAAATTACACGAATGTTGCATCCTTGAGCATCAATAATTTATAGTCAAGCCGTTTGCTTTAATTATGGTTCTATATCCTTGGAATATGGAATGCAATTATTTCACAAAAAATTCTTTCGTGACAACATATTAAAACTTTACTTAACTTATGTTTGCTTGAAGGTTTTCTCTTTTGAATAACATAACCACTGTTATACCCTATATTCTCTGTCGGATTAATATCCGAAGAATTTCCGGTTTAGGCCTTTTGAATCAGTACTATCTTCGAACTATTTTTGAACTACTATTGCACAGTGACATGGAGCATTATCGTCACTTGCCTGCGCCAATTAGTAAGTGATGAATTTGAACGATTTTTTTTTTTTTGAAGCTTTGTAATAAAATTTTCAGTTGTCTTCCTCTCACAATTCTTCGGCACACATTCACACTTAATGTCAAAATCAGTTATTTAAAAATTTAAAACTCAAACTCAGTGGTGCAACATCCCATGAGGGCTGAGGTGCCCATCCAGGTATACGTGACCATTGGGCACTGAGGTGTATGAGCAGATGTCCCAATGAGGTGGTTAGTCGGAAGTGAGACCCACAGTGTTTAAGTTCCCAAGCAAGTTTAGCACTCATTTATCGACCCACTGAAATAGGGATGAAAGGTTGAGTCGACTTTTCCCAGCCCGATAAATAGAACCAGGACATGTGGAGTGAAAGCGCGATATGCTACTACTCGACCACTGGGCTTTCATTTCAAAATTTGTGGCGAATTAAATTTTCTGTTTGGAAATAAAATTCTGTGCAATACCCTGTATTCATGTAAAGTTGTTTTTCTCGGTTGTTCGTATTGCTTCCTGTTGGCAATAGAATTTGTCTCAGGATGTCTTTTCAACGTTCTTACGACAGCAGAAATACTACATGGTACTTCAACAACAATTTGGCGCTTAGAATAGCATCCTTTCATCAAAAGTGTAATTTTGCATCTTTCATTATAAGGCATAAACGAAACTTTACCCTTAGTTTCAATATTATCCTCCCACACACTTCAAACTTTTACGCAAAACTTCTTTAAACGCACTAAAACATGCTCCACATTCTGTTTTCAACCCTTTATCAATAATGCTCTGAAATTTGTTGAAATAATGGGATACTTTATTGGTTGAAAAAGCACACAATCACTGATTACACTACAATAACATTATACTTGCTTTATCATTGTCTTTCATTAACTTTCTTTATCATTGTTTTTAAAACCATTTATTTTACACAAAATCTACAAACAGGTTTGTAATCAGCATCTGTAGCAATGACTTAGATAGTGCAATAATTACAAAAGTGAAAAATTAAATCAAACTCATAAAATAAGGGGAAAAAATAAGTGTTCAAGACTTTTTGCCACCTCTGTATATCTTTGACATACATTTTGTTACACCATTGTTTCAAAAATAAACTGAATCTGTTGAAATAATAAAAACGTGCAATTAAAAGAAATCGCACTTCCACACCACAGGCCCGTGTTCTATTCCCGGGCTGGGCAAGGTCGACTCAGTCTCTTATCCCTACTGCAGTGGGTCGATAAATGAGTAATTAGCTTTTTTGGGAACTTAAACACCAGAGTCTCGCTTCAGACTAATCACCTTATTGGGACATCTGCTCATGCACCTCATCACCCAATGGTGTTATATACTGGGATGGGCACAGTCTGCCCTGGCTCTCATGGGCTGTTGTGCCACTGAAAATTTAACATTAATGTTAATTCAGTTCAGTGCTCTTTTGGTGCAAATTTGAGTTGAACGAGACACAGATTTTCTATGATTGTTCAACACAGTTGTTCGAATGTTAAAAAAACATTTTTTTTTTGAATGTATTAAAACTTAAGGATTTATTTTATGAAGCAGAGGATATTTGCAAAATATTTTTCTCTTATAAATAATTATTTTCGCGTAATATAGGTGGTATTTATTGAAAATTATATATGTTTTTTTAATTTGAAATTCTTTAAGGAGTAATTACATGAAGTAATAATTGTTTGGATACGAATGCTTTTTTTACTTAAATACCGTGGCAAAAGGTTATTTATAAATCTTCATAAATGAGTTTCTTTTTTACTTTAATTATAAAGAGAGTTCAAAACAACTTTAAAAAAACTATCCACATAGGCAATTAATTTATTTTATATATTATAAAACTGTGTTATCTGTAACATAAGTTATTCTACACTATTATATGAAAAAGAAGCAAATGAAACTTCAAAGTAAAGCTTAAAATGGAAAAAAAAAGTTTTTAAAGATATAAATAAAAACACTTCTTAACACTTCCCTTCTTTTCATTCATTCCTTGACCAAATTTTAAATAAATTAAACTGATTTTGTTTTCATCCTAAAGCCATAAATATAAGTAATTTAATTATTACTGGAATGCAAATTGTTATAGAATTAATCACTGCTATTATTTTTCATTTTAATATTTAATTTTATGTGCATAAAAGCGTTTTAATTTGCACTAAAATTTCAAATTTAAATTCATTTCTCGTTATGGTTGAATTACCTCTTAAGAGATCTAAGAAATCATATCTTAAATCCTAGGTAAAATTTGATTGATGCTGATATAAATTGTTTCGATATGTTGATTTATTTGTTTAAGGGGACACAGAGTACGATACAATTCACCAAAATCGGTCAAAAAATCAAATTTAATTTTTGTAGCCTAAATTATTCTTTATATACTTTTCTATAACCTCACAAACTTTGAAAGCTCAAAACTTAAAAAATAAAGAATTATGATAGCTTTCACGTTCGTATTTATTCACATCTCTATGGCAAATCAAAACTTTAAACTGCCGTATCTCAGAAAGATAAAATAACTAGTTTGTCTTCATTTAAAATGCTAAGGCTTTTTTTCTATTGTGCCTAATGCTTTGAATTTTTTTTTACCTATTGCTAATAGTACGTGCAACAAAAGTTGGTATAGATTTTTGAATCAAAGCAATTTTTTTTAAAAATAATTGAACTTAGAATTTATACATTTTTTAAGAAATTTTCAATAAACATTCATAAAAAGAAGTATTGTATGAATACAAATCATGTTAACACAAAACCCATACCAACTTTTATTATATATAGTTTGACTTACTTGTAAATCAAATTTCAAGCATGCACGTAAATTTTTGTAGAAGGAGTAGCATTTTAAAATCACTTCACAAATTTGAAGTTTTTTCCTTAAAAAATTATATGGATAGCTTTTTATGAAATTTTGAGCACAAAATCTCCTTAACATAGTATACATACATAGGAGGCAACCAAAAAAATTTTAAATATCCTTAAATTAAAAATTTTTGCTTAAATCGTACCATGTCCCCTTAAACTTTGAAATATTCTACCTCATAAACGCTAATGTAAGTTATTCAGAGTTAAACTCAAGGAAGGGCAAATTTGAATCCCTGTTAGAGAAATAAGTTTAAACGCATTTTTAGTTAAATTAATTATAATTTTGAGGAAGTAAGAATGCAAACAAGTAGATTATTCAAATTACTTTTTGTATTAATAATCAGTTTACAGATTAATATTCATTAGACATCTCACAATAGAAATATGTTATCTTGTAAACTAAAACAGTTTTGATATGTGTTTTTAGCATTCAATAATCACTTCATATGATTAGATGTTATTTTTCTTCATTTTAAAGAAAATAATTTGAAAAGAATATATATTTTAGAATTTTCTTTCATTCAGATACAATTGCTATATAGTAAGTGTCCTAAAAAGTAATAATCTTAAGGTATCCGACTACGTTCGGAACCGTGATTTTAAAAAAGCGCATAAATGGATATTTTTCATGATATTTAGTGTCACTTAGATTAGAATACATGTATAAAATTGTTTTAAGGACATTTTGACAAAAAAAGTATTTAAATACAATATTCCGGCAAAAAATTAACTTAGAATAATCTTTTTTCAAAATGTCCTCCTTTTGTGAAAATTGCTTCTATTATAATAGTATTTTCGCTGTACATAGCTCAGATCTCTGTACAGAGGCTCAGCTATGTGTGTGTTGTGTGTGTGTGTGTGATTTAGGAAAAATGCATATTATTTTCAGAGTTACAACCCATTGGAATAATTATCGGCTTTTTTTCCTTAAAATATCTACCCTCTGTCGTAACACATGGATAAACCCATTTCTAAGAAATATATTTCAAAAATTCTAGTTGAGCCTCTGTACAGAGATCTGAGCTATATACATGCGAAATATTATAATAGAAGTATTTTTCACAAAAGGAGAATATTTTGAAAACTGGTCATTCTATGTTCATTTTTTGTCAAAATATTGTAATTAAATAATTTTTTATTGTAATACTAATCTTAAAACAATTTTATATACATTTTCCAATCTAAGTGACACTAAATATAATGAATATTATCCCTTTATACGCTCTTGCAAAATCACGGTTCCGAACGTAGTCGGATACCTTAAATACAAGATAGGGTCAAAAAGTTCCCGGAATAGGTCAATTATAAATCATTAAAAAATTAGAACATTAATTTAATGTCATTGTAAAGTACTGCACTCCTGCAATCACACACATGTTCCAGCGCTCGCATAAGTGTTTAAAACACTTCTAGAATTAATTTTTTGAGAGGTATTTCAGTTGCTTCGTCACACTTTTGATCACCTCATTTGAAATCCACACAAAACGATGTCCAATTTAATTTTGAGTCATGGAAAGAGGTAAAATTCCTCCAGAGCTGGAATCATTTCCGTATGCGTTCTTCAGCGTCTCAGGTGATTTCTTGAGCAGCATTTATTGTTTGGATCTTGCTCCAAAGACGATATTGCAGAATTTGATGAATGAAAAATTCGAATCTTGAGTAATGATCTGCAGCTAACGTCATCGACAGACGGGAAATGAATTCCAGATGACTGTGTGTTTTCCTTATTAGTGCTGACAACCCCCGAAAGATATATTTCCCCTCCAACGAGCACCTGCGTGAATGTGGGGGACAAGTCTAGGAGCTTTTTGAGTCTAATAGTAAAATTCATTCGCTTATGTCATATCAATCGGTTATTGGAGTATTTTCATTCCTGATTTATTCTTTGAAAATAGTTGTGAATTGAAGTGAAATAATATTTGGAATCAGATTTAAAACAAGCTCTTAAACTAAAATTTAAAAGATAATAAAATTAAAAGACTGATTTTTCAACGTAAGAAATTTGAATCTCGTACACAACTACCTTTTACTTCGACAGACAGATTATATGACAAGTGCAAGAATCGCATGACATTCAGATTATCATACCTAACTGAACATGAAAATAGTTCGTTAAAGAAATGAAAAATTACAAATTTTGAAAATTCAAATTTAGCAGTTTCTAATAAATTTGGCTATACAACTGCCTCGGCTATAGTTTTAAACCCAGTATAAGTATATACTATTTCTAGGAAAAGACATTGCAGTTGAGTTCGTGACAAATCATTGTTCAAAACTATAAACTCTTGACTCATTCATTAGATCTCAATGCTGCTGGTCACAAGAATCTTATTTACTAGAGTAGACTAGTCCTGACAGTTCTGATTTAAGATGCTATTTAATTAGATGGTTTCACTCTTTCAGTTATTTTATCGCGCCCAATTGCAGAAGGATGGTACATAAAAAATGTTCAATTTCTCGTTGTGGAGTCTTCTTTTAGCAGTACATCGGATTTTCATATAATAAGTATATATTTAGTCGCACTTAACACTCGTTTTTGACACTTGTCTGTTCTCTGGCTAAGGACTTATTCAAACACTTGGATAAGTATGGATATGATGAGCATGTACCATCCACTAAAGTATATTGGAGACGTATCTCGCCTTGGGAAAGTTTGCAATCAACCACACGGGGAAATCTACAGCTTTATAAATACCAGAAAACCTATCTCATAGATACCAGATGTGAAACCAACTTCTTAATTGACGTTTCATTAAATTTAATTTTAATTTCCAAAATATACAATTAAATTTATTCCAAATATTCGACACTTCTGCTTTAATAAGTATT
The DNA here is from genome assembly GCA_019973955.1 of Trichonephila inaurata madagascariensis. Classification (NCBI taxonomy): domain Eukaryota; kingdom Metazoa; phylum Arthropoda; class Arachnida; order Araneae; family Nephilidae; genus Trichonephila; species Trichonephila inaurata. The sequence goes on along the minus strand of BMAV01027404.1, from coordinate 63,643 downwards.
CATGACTTGTATTTCTCTCGTCTCATTCGGATATTTGTGTTTCAGGATTCTTTTGTCGTAATAAAATAACAATAAACTTTTTCAGTCGGGTCTTTTCTTTTTACTTATTTATTTGGTGTTAACAAAAAAATTTAAATACGAGCAATATTTATGACGAAGAATAAACAAACCATGTTACATACATTTCTAATAATAGCTTATTTATTGAATTTTTCTCATTATGGAAATCTTAATGGAACAGAATCGTATCTCGGTAGGTTTCTAATCATAAAGGATGGCTTAACATTTAATGATAGAGTATCCATTAATTGTTAAAAAAAAATTAACAACCAGGATATTATAGCCGAAGTATAATTAAATTGCATTAGTACTAAGTTATTTAAAGATCAATTAACGGATTATATGATCATTGATTTTCTTGCAAGAGATATTTTCTTAAAGCAAAAAATAATTTACATAAATTAGTTTATTTTAAAAAAAATATTCCTTATAATTATTGAGAGTTAGACTGCTTTTGTTGAGTAAAAAATGAAAAAAAAAATATCTAATATCACATAAATATAACTAACTTTCAGTGCATAATACAGTAGTAGAAGCATTGTTTAATCCAACATTTTTTTCAATACGAATTTCATTAAGAAAAAGTATAAATATGCTCATAAGTAAAAAATACAATTTCAATAAATACACTCATAAGTCCATATTGAAAAATTGTAATTTAAATAATATCTCATTTTTGAAGTCAACATTTTATTTAATTTTGAATTGTTTTTGTTCTTTAATATATTATCTATTGAATATTGTGTAAAATATTTGTTTCTGGAAAATACTGACAACAAATATTCGTATACCTCTATCAATAGATACCCATTAAATCTTGATTTTCATTATTTTTGGTTTGAAATTTACGGGTATAGTTCTAACTAGTTCCTCAAGGATGAATAGAATTTCCTTAATTCGTGAACAACCCTCAATTCTTAGTAAATCCTCCGCCTCAAATTCCACTTTACAACAGTATGAAATTGTTCACTGACTTGGAATATGACATAGTTAAATGTCCAGTGAGTTCCTTAAAGAAAATAGCGCCAGTTTAAATTTTAGCATCAAGTATTTAGTCAAGTGTATTATTTTAATTTTCAACGCAATACTTAACTATCCATTCCGCTTTTATTAGTTATTTTTTAATTTGCTTGTCATTTTCTATTAGTTATTAAGTTTTAAGTTTGCCCACAATGTCAAAAATAATTTATCATTAAAATACTTGAATTATTCAAGAACACAAATAGATACAAGATGTTTTATTAAACTACCTATTGCTTAAATATCTAGAAATAAAGAAAAATAATTATTTTGATTTTATGGCATTATGAATAAATTATTTCAAGAGGAAGGTACTTTGAGCAAAAGTAACTTTAATGTAGACTATAATACATATGGTTTTAAATTTAATATTTTTATGTTTTTGACTTAATTTTTTGTTTACATTTAATCTAATTTCTTTACTACGGGGGGGGGGTGTCCAGAAACTAAGTATAGTTTTTTAAAAACTTTATAGAGATTAAAAAATATAGAAATAAAAATCCATATAGAAAGATTCCACTATTGTTCAGATATTATTTTATACCGGAAAAAACCAACTTGTCTATACTCTCCTTAAAGGAAGATGCCACCAGAGAACAGTTTTTAAATTTTGTGGAATCTCATTGCAAAGCAATCTTATTCTGAACTCTGTGTTTACCTCAATTTCCTCATTCAATTTTCAACCAAATCATCATTAACAACAGAAGGCTGCCCACTCCGTGCTCCGTCAAGAACACTGGATTCCCTATCATTGAATTCTCGAACCCACTTGTTAACCATTTTATCACTCATTTCATTGTTAGAAGTACATTGCACTACAAGATTTAGCTGATTTTCAACAGAATTTACATTCCTTGCGTTCCAAAGTGAATTACACAACGCTTTTCACAGTCGATAGGTTAGGCAATCGTCTTAGGCATTTTGAACGTTCAATAACACATGTAAAAACAACACAACCTGGATATAAATGCATACCTCTCCTGACAATCAACTTAAGACATGTTTATGCAAGTGTTGAACTGCAAAACTACCACTGCATTTATGGTAGAACGAAACGCTACTTAGTTTCCTAACACAACTCGTATTTTCAAAAGAAATATGAAACATTATTGTTTAATGGTAAAACTGCATGTGATGTATTTTCGAATTTAGACAGTTTGAGATTCTTACTGCTTGCTCCAGAATTTCGAAAAACAAAACGCCATTATTGTAACAAGAGGAAATGGATGCATAAAAATTAAATTAATCAAGAAAGCCTAGTATTGAAAAATGATTTGTCTCTTCCTATATTTTACAAATAATATATTTCATATAAAACTGTTCAAAAACTAATATTATTTCGGAATATTGCGGGTTTTATAATATGCATTTTTTTTCTTTACATCCCCTTTGCCTTTATTTTGAATATTTACCAGATATTTTACGATTAAAATTTATGTACACTTTAAGTTAATTGGAATGCTCCGTTGATTTATTATATTTATTTAAAAATAAAAGAGTAAAAAGAAAAAATGTTTTTAAAATGTTTATTTAAATGGTTTAAATATAAAACAAAATATTTTATTCCTTTCAAAATAAATATAAAATCAATGAAATAAATTATTTTTTTTTTCATATTAGAAGTAAAAATCAATGTGTAGAATAAAGGCAAACAGATTCGCTAATTTAAATGTATGGATATTTTTTTTTAAAATTATAGTAATCAGAAATATAATCTAGCACTTTGAAATATACAAATATTTTAATAGGACTATGATAAATGAAATAGTTTTTTTTTTTATACATACACTTCACATCACTGAAAAGTTAATTAAAAGAAGTAGTAAAAATAAATACATATTATCAAGTTTTACATATGTTTTTCGTACATTATAATTGTTCAGCACTTGGAAAGTAGAATATACGAGCATAAACCGGTGCATTCCATGATAGGTTTTCCAATCTGTTGCTTAGAGAAGCCTTTTAATGAAGGTACATATATGAAAAAATAATACTGTTGTGTCACAAATGCTAGAAAGTATAAGCAACTGAAGCATTTTTAAACAACAGAGTTCACGATGAATTAAATGATCGAACAGAAAAATAATTTCACTCAGTCGTCGTATTTCAGAGAACGTAATGCTCACAATACAACACGATAAATGGTGAATATTGAGAAAACGATTACAGGAAAAAAGAGAATGTGCATCTTTCGAAGGTTTTCAATTCATCTACAAAAACAGAAGCATGTCTCTACAGGTGCACCTCCTAACAATTTGCGAGAGTCCCTGTATCTATTTCTGTCAGGCTCTTAGAGTATGTAAAAATCATCTGCGAGGTTCAATTAATAGGAGCTTCAAAGGAAGCCATAATCCTTTAATTGGCCATTAGTAACTTGGGCTCGAATCTTTTGTTAATATTAATGTCATTGATCCTAGAGTAGCGAGGCATCTATTTAAAAAGATTTTCAGATACACTTCTGTAAAAGAGCAATGGCAGTAGTTGTATTCAAGTTTTTGATGCCCATCCAACCAACTATACCAAGTTTCATCCTACTGCATGTTTGAGCAACATACCTTATGAAAATACGGCATGCTGGATTTGAGTGTTATCGCCTACAAAAACCGCTCACTGTTGATGACATTGTGACGTTCCCTTGGATGGTGCCGCTGACTTGCAATTACCAATAGCATGGGCCTTTCTTCGATTGATGCCACTGAATCGATGCAATTTATCGGCATCATAACTCCCAACGCAAATGACGTGTACCACGCAACAAGAACTCTAAACCATTTTTTGCTGCTTCCTTAGACACTGGCTTGCCTGATATTTCCCGTATCTACATCATGATTTTTTTTTTTTTTCTTTTTTTTTTTTTTTTTTTTTGCAATCTCTTGCATGTGTTACTATCTCCTCCGATTTTGGCAAATGGCTGGAAGCGTATGCTCGTACAAGAACAGTAGACAATTCTCATGTTCGCTGGATCTTTTCCGCAACGTGTTGCACCTATACCTTCCCTCACTGGACGTATAATGTACAGATCATATGGTATTATCATTCAGTGTATCGCAGTTTCGTATTTAACCCGCGATCACTCCGGCGGGGTGTTCTGTACACCCCAGCAACAAAACAATCCTCCCAGCATACTAAAAAGAATGCACAGAACCACGATTTTTTCTGTAGCTGCACAATTTAGGTCATTGAACCTTCAGGATTGATGCAATCCATCTTTCTAGAACGATTGGAATGTAATGACCTTCAAAAGTTTATCTGGGGGGCTGAGAACTCCCGTGAAAAGTTGAGCATATGTATACAGTCTGCTCTGAATGTTTGGAAAAAGATTAAAATATTATTTTTCTACTTTCTACTATCATTATCTCATTATTTATAAAGTATATTTATTACTGGTATATACGTTTTATATATAACTGGTTTATGAAAAAATATAAAATTATGTGTTTTTTAAATTATATAAAATTTTGTATGTTTAGTTTAAATTAATGTTAGTCTCATTTGTATGTAATAAATTTAATAATTTTATTTCTATAATACAAAAAACATCTTGTGCTTTATAAATATGTATCGTAATGACTTAATTTTATTTTCATAATTAAATACACGTGTTAGAAGTTTGGGGGATTCTCTACACCCCGCGAGTAACGACGGTAGCAAAAACAGGCGCGAGTGACCGCGGGTTAAATATATATCACTGATTGATGGATTCCGTTCCTATGTCATTTTTATATGTATTTAGTTTAAGCATGTTCTTGTAGTGTTATTCTTTCACCATAATACAGTCGTATCTATATAAGGAAGTCGCTAAATCCCGAAAAAAAATAGTTGTATAGAGGTTCATCTTTCAGTATACTTTATAAACCAAATAAAGCAAATTTTAATAACATGAACACTATATATAAAAAAATAATTATTCAAACCTTATTGCAAATTAATGTTTATTTATATTATATATCTTACCATCAAACAAGAGAGAGAGAGAGAAAGAAAAACTGTAAGGTAAACAAGAAAAAAGAATGTTGAGGAATGTACTATATTTTTAACATTAAGAAAATAATCTTACATCGAAATTAATGAATTTTCTTATTTGAAGCATTCAAGTAACTTTTAACACACCCAAATGCATTATTTTATAACTAAAAATTCTGAACATACATTATCACATGCAGCCTTGATTTTAATTACAGATAAAATCTGTTAATTTTGTTTAAGCCTTTTTGTTTGAAAAAATGCTTTGTTTCATAATACGCGTCACATCTTTGCAATGCACCAAAAATCCCTTCAGCATATTTTTCTTGTCCCTTCTTAAATTTTTCTAGACATCCATTGCTACCTAGAAATTGGTGGTGTCTCAATGCCTTCGCAAATTGAAGAGCTTTCTCTACTACGAAAGGTCCAGAGATCGGAAAATTTTTGTTTTCTTCACTTCAAAACTGTTTCGTCAACATCTTCATAGACATGTGTTCTTAATTCGATGAATCATAATTTTGCAACTTTTCTCGATTTTTTATAATATTTGATAAATACCAAATTTTATAGCAAAATCCCTTTCTTTATCCCCTTCTTGAAGAACTGAATTTTTTTTCTTTGATGCTCAAGCACATACGTTTTGACATTTTCGAGCTACAATACACGAAGTTCCCATAATGACTGCTCAACTCTACAAATAAACGGAGACTGATTAAGGGAAATGATGCAACCCCAGTGAGGGTTGAAGGGGACATCGAAGATGTTTTTAGTTAACTGGACAGTGGAGGTTAAAGGTTGCACTTCCTGGAGGAATTTTATTGCTCTTGGTGAGTTAGGTACCTGATAAAACCAGTTCAAGATTTATGACCATGATAAAATGTGTTAAAAGAGAGATAAAGTTGAAATGTGCAGAAATAGTTTAAAAATAGGGAGAGAAATAATTGAATCACAAGAGAAAAAGTTCGTTATATAGAAAATGCACTTTGCTATTGAGAGGTTATTTTAAGAAGAAAATCATGAAATGTTCTTGATTCCAGGAAATAGTTCGCAATATAAAGAAATTCGTAATATAGAGGGTCGTTATATAAAGGCTCGACTATTTATATATATATATATACATATATGTGTGTGTGTCTAACAAATATTAAATACTTCTAATGTGTTTTTATGTTACGTTGCACAGCATATGTATTCTAATACTTTAATAACTTTCCGATTTATACTTATAATAATATATAATGAATTTCACGTTAAGGAACCACTCAAATATCAATTTGAAAAATTCAGTATCATAAAATTCCAATCCAACGTCGAGTTAAATGCACAATTTTCAGCCATTACTTTTATAAGTACATTAAAGAACAGTTTCAGGTGTTCATTTGAAGCGGAAATCTTTATTGGTAAGTTATACGAACTATAAATGAACTTTAGTAAAGCTATTTGTCCAAAAAAGAGTCATTAAAATGATCCAATGAAAAAGTTGTCAAAAAACATTAACTATAGATAAAAAGAAGAAAAAAAAGTTATATTTTTGCTCTAATGTTTCAAATAATTTCACAGCGAATGCAGTAAACTTCAGTAGCATTTCAAATACCCCAGAAAGCGGGAACTATGTGATATTACATTTTTACTATCATCGAGGACGTTTTTCTAAAAAAACATAAAATATTTATCAATGGTTTCGTGAGAAATGGTCTTTTATCCCCTTTTTAGTCCTTTGTCAGGAATATTTTTGTAAGAATAACAAAATTAAAAACGAATATAGCTTAATGTTTTCAGAATCAAACTGCAATTAAAGTTGCATTGTTGTACAATAAAAAATAATAACGTGTTTCTGAATAAACTGATTACGCGAAAAATATGATAACGTTATTTTCAAATCAATGTTGCGAAAATTGTGAGATATAAAATATATTTCTTAAAAGAGTCCCAGTGCATTTTGACACTTAAAATTACTTTTTTATAATTAAATACTATTTTAAACTTTTTAAATAAATTCCCGATGTAAATTATCCTAAAATATAACTTATATTGCTAAATTATACATCTACTGCAAAATAAAATAAGTCATAGTAGAGAATAATTAAATGATATTTTCGGAATAAGTATATTTGTGGATAAAATTAATATTTTTTCTTAAAGAGTCATACTTATTACAAAATGGATTTTAACTAATGTTAGTATCAAGTGCGCGACTTCTCCCGGGTTAGTAAGCATACATGTACTAATATATGTTTTAAATTAAAATATTAATAAAAATTAATATCAATTTCAATAATGTTTCACAATTTATGAAACATACTCTAATCAAAATGTATTAATGATGATACCTTTTTTCAAGAGAAAATATCTATATTTTAAAGAGAATTATTTGTTTAATCTTAAAAAGTTACATCATTGAATATCTATCATACTATCTTGAAGCACTCGAATATGTAGATATTAAAGTTTGGAAACCGAATTATGGAAGAATTGTCATTATAATGAATTCATAACATTTTCAAACAAAATTATACTAAAATATAATTTTGTGGCTTAATGTAAATGTATGTAATGTAATGTATTTTTTATCTTACATATGAAATCAGAAAATTGTAATTGTAACAACAATATGCAACAATTGCTTTTCTAACAAATTTTCAGTTTTGAGGAAAATAAAGATATATACCCACACACATTGTGATTTAAACTTCTCATAAAATTTTAGCATGGAACTAAAAATAATTTCTGTTAAAAAAAAGTTTGTCCAACTAATATATACAATTTATATTTCGGTAGACAGAAAAATTTGCTCAACAAAGACTACTATACGTTCAAAAAGTACGCTGGCTTTAAGTTAATTTGATTTTTTAACTCATTTTCAGTATTTTTTATACTGAATATGTTTTCTCAATACTTGAAGAACTTTTAATTCGGTATTTGTAATTTTGTGATTTTATGTAATTTCTGAAAATAAATCATGAAATGTTATTATAACAGAAATTCAGAAAAGAAAAATATAATTTTTTTTATATAGACCTAAGACATAACCGGATATAAAATGAACTATATTTAATATTAAAAATACATTAATTATAATTTTAGAAAAAAATATTTTTATTTTTAGAATTAAATTTTATTTTTAATAGTAATTTAAAACTTCTTAACTTAATTAAGTATAATAATAAATGGTATACAAAATAATAAATTTATTTAAATTTCAAGATAAAGCAATACAGAATAAAAAGACCGAAAAAATTGCATTTTTCACCAGGTTGAATAAATGCGAGGCACCCAGAAACATTGAGAGGAATAACGTCAAAAACATGCTACCCATAAATGAATGGAGTCCTTTTTTATGCTCGAATGGAAGGCATTCCTTCTTTGTCAGGGAGTAATTTGTCCTCCGGTACTCCGTTAAGCACCATGAATGGTTAAAAGAAACTCACTCTTTCATCATTTTGCTAAGTGGTCGAGAAGTTGCTGTGAAAAGAAAAGTTAGCTGTTATAAGTTTTTTTTTCTTTCACTTCGACCAGAAAGATATCCTTCGATTAGAAAGAAGCAACAGCTTTGCTACACGATGCAGAAGTTTTATCATGCATTCCATTTCATTTTTAAACTTATTTACACTTAATTTTAAATGTTTTTTAACAGCAAACATTTTTACTGGACGTGATATTTCATTTAGCAGAACATGGTAGATAGTTTTCATTGACAATCAATAAATGGATATAAATGTAAAAATAAGTATATAACTCTGCAATATTAATTTCAAAACATAATGTTTTTCTTTCGCAAGTTCTATTTCTTTAGAATGAAGCGCGTATTTAAGAAATTTATATTAAAATTTGATTCAAAGTTTCAAGAATGTTTTGTATCTTTAAATACGCCCATTTCAGTAATTGATACTTAATTGTTGAACATGGAAGATATTCACTTAGTCACATGTCCGTGTTTTATGTAAATTAAATATTATAAGAAAATATAAATAGGATGTGTCCAAAAAATATCATTTACAGATGTATGAATGCAACATTTTGAGTGTTCGGTGCACACAGTATTAGTGCCATTTGATCTTCACGCATATAAAAAGAAGCAAACTCTGAAGATTCAGTGTGAAAGATAATAATAATAGCAACTTGGAAATTTAAATTTCTCTGATTAACAGGGCATCAACGCAATACAGTTATTAATATTAGAGTTTAAGAAATGTTTCCTTCTCTTATTAGTTACAACATGTTTCATCCTAAATTCTACTTGAACACTTATGATTTCATCTTGAAAAATCTGGGTAATTATTGTAGAATGATTGGGATGATCAGACATATTTTCAGAATTCTATGATTCTTCGTATGATTTTATAAATTAACTAGCGATATTGGAACTACAATAAATTTTATTCTTCAGTTTTCCTGTTCATTCAATCTTAACAATGTCCTGTCTTCCTATTTTTCGGGCTACATATCAAATTTCCAAAGAAATTCCTTTTACTCCAGCACTAATTGCTCAGTAAAACGTTTCTCTCTTATTCAATTATCTTATAGTTTCGTATATACACTGGACTGCGATGAAAAAAATACAATCAAAATAATGGTTCAACTATGCATTTTGTGGTACAAGTTTATCTCTTCACATTTTCTTGCAAAATTTCATTTTAATAGGACTTTTATGAGAACTTACCAAAATGTTTTTCAACATTGAAATCAATCCCTCTGTGGCTGACCTACACTCTGCCGTGGTGAAACATACAAAATACCATTCTGTGATACCTTACCTCCCCAAACTCTTGCTCTACCAATAGTTTCACCACTAGTTCAAAATCTCAGAAGCCGATTAAACTCAAACCTTCTTTCAGGTTGATTTGACTGGATATATGGAATTTTCAAAAGAGGCAGCTAAATTGTCGGGCTCCAGATTGAAAGAATAAATACTTATTGACGAAAATAAGTTCTTTTTATTCGTAAAAGAGTAGAGAAAAGTAATTTCTTAAGTATACTTTAAGGAAGATTATAACATAGTCTAGTGCTCAGATGTTCCCGGATTGATGAACAAATTTGATATCAGTTACAATAAAAATAATTGGAGGTTGGTTCAACGAATGGGAGCCTAAGGCTTTCTTTCTTTTTTCTTTACGAAAGCCAGTATGCATCTGTACTTGTAAGACATTTGGTGCATTTAAAGTAACAATATGAAAACCCGACTTTCGTCTTCAACAAAATAAAATATGCCGACCACGAATGAACTATTAGCAAGGATTTGAAAGTTATCTCCATGTTTCTTGGTCAACAGTTGAAATGTACAAAGTTCCGATATTTCATTTGTAAATGAGGCAGCCATGTTTTGTCCCAGTGTTGAGTTTATACTCAACCCTAGGTCAAAACAAAACGGCAGAAAAGAAAATTTTAAACCATATACCAAATGTGTGATTCTGAATAGATTAGTTATGGCGAAAAATGTATTATTAACCCCTCTGGATATAAAATTAGTCGTAATGAAGCAATTTGCTAATGGTATTCCAAAAGATGGTGATTGTTCAAATACCAGAGCAAAATTTTTGAAGTTGGTACAAGTTGAGAAAAAAAGAATCTTTTTGTTGGTCCAGATATACCTTTAAGACCCAACACGGGTTAGACGGGTCGTATGGGTTAGACATCTTATAC
>BMAV01027404.1:12221-52560 GCA_019973955.1 Trichonephila inaurata madagascariensis | reverse complement strand
TTTTTGTCTCTGTAACAGTAGTATGTTAGATAATCTTGAATCCAATCATTGAGCAAATATCAATGATCAAAATATCACTTTTTATCAACAGACGGTTGCTGTAGTCCATTTTTTATTTTCAGCTTGCAATTCTAGTTTTGTTTCCAAATATAACGAAAACACGCCATCTTTTTATCTGCCACAAAGGTAAATATTACTTGCCAGTTAGATGGAAATTTGCTTTCAGTAATTTAGCTGCACACACCGTCTGAATTCGAAGATTTAAAATTTCATTTGATAGGAGTTTAGAATATTTTATCTGGATATTTTATATCTTGAAAAATAATACTCATACATTATTGATAAAAGCACAATGTAAAACAGCGTTTCTCAAAATGAGAGGAACTTTTCCTAGGGGGACGTGAAAATCTTTCATGGGGCCTTGAAAATATCGATAAGTCGGAAATAAAGACTATTTAAAAAATGTTATTAAATTACACCGAAAGGAAGCAAAATAAAGTACATTCTTAACTATAAAAAGTAACGTAAACATATCCTATTACTTAAAATATATATTACTTAAAATATTTATTAATCACAAAAGTTACTTAAAATATTTATTACTAAAAATTTGCTTAAAATATTTATTAATCAAAGTTACTTAAAATATTTATTACTTAAAATTTACTTAAAATAGTTATTATTTAAAATTTACTTAAAATATTTATTATTTGAAAGTAACATATACAAAATTAAATACTTATAATGATAATGTGTACAGTTTATAACTAACGTCATATTGTAAATTTAGCGTTAAAGTACATTATTAATGCTTGCAATGCATTGCAATGGTATGAGGGGGCGATGAAAATTATGCTTGAACATTGGGTTGCCAATATTGAAAGTTTGAGAAGCATGGTTGTAAAAACATATCAAAAATCTATTTCCAACGAAATTACATTCTGTGATAAGAAATTCTGCAAATCTATTTCTCACTAAGGGATGCGGAACCTCAGCTCAATTTTACAATATGAAAAACATCAGTCAAAATCAAAAATTTGAAAAAAAAAAATCAAAGTTATAAGTATATTTATAAAAAAAGACCATTAGGTTATAAAATATAATTCCTTTTTTAAATGTAATAAATAATATCATTTAGTTATATACATTAAATTGTTTTTAAATAAAAATAAAATATTGAGCTTAATAAATTTCCATTTTTATTTGCATTGGATCTTATTCATTTTTTAAAATTTTATTTTTTTAGGAACATAATTTATTACAAATCACTAATATTATTATTATAAGTAAATTTGTTTTTTTTGAAAAAAACAAACACATTTTGTAGCTTTAATACCTCAAAGCTAAGATTCAAATATGCTTTGAGGCTAAGATGATTGAATTTTTTTACTGTTTTTGAATTTGTCATAATATTTTTTTGAAAATACAGGGTGTCTTAAAATGACTCAAACTGTCACATCTATATTCCTCTTCTGAAGAACATAACAAATAACCAAGAAATGTTACCTTTGCGATCCATAGTTCCCGAGAAAAATATGGTAAATGATAAGGAATGTATGATGATACTTGATGGTCTAAGGTAGGACTCCGGCCCAATACCGGGCTACTGTACGTGATTGGCTTGATATGGATAACCCCAGCTGCTGGATAGGGCAAGTGCATGTTGTACTATGGCCACCATGATCATCAGATATCGCAAAGTCGTGTTTTACTATGCGGCTACCTCAAGAAAATGGTATAAAGCATTTCTTCTCAAAGTTTCAATATTCGCCACCCAATATTCAATCATAGTTTTCATCGCGCCCCCTCATATGATAAAAAATTATTGAATTCAATAATAGTATACTTTGACGCTAAAACTACAATACTACTTTAATCTCTTAAGTGATACCAATGTATATAAAAGTGTAGATCAGCCAAAGTGTTAATTGCCCAAGACGTATAAATACGTCTTTCCGAAGAACGATTTTTTCTGTGCACTGCTACCCATAAAATTATTCCGAGGCTTTGGAATGCAGTAACAGGACATTGACAGTGTTTGGAAAGGATATACTTATTTCAGAGAAGGTTTTATTTATTTATTCATTTTTTCATGCCCCTCCAATACATCACATACGTGCACCTAAGTGGAAAACCGTTGGCATTGGGAAGCGAATCACGTAACTTTTAATCGGAAGTTAATGGATTAATTATAAACAGTACAAACTCTCAATATAAGTGTTAATTTTTGTATATGATATATCTGACAATCCTATGGGGTCACTGGTAATTATTAAACTTGTCCTTAACTTAGTGTTGTTAAATTAATTATAAAATACATTGGTGCAGCACTAATACATTTATAAGTGTAATATATCAGTGTAAATGTGTATTTTACTTTTTTATTATGTCAGAATGTATTTTATTTGTTTACATTCAGAATTTTTTTTTAAATAATCTTTTGTTTTCAACTTTTTAATATGCTCCCTCCTCTCTCGTAGAGTTGTCACGCCTCCCAAAGGGCCCGCCCCACAGTTTGAGAAACACTGGTGTAACGAGATTTAGTCACAACAGACACACAGTCGGTTTTAGTCTCTCGCTTGCATGCTGCTTGTAATTCGGCTGACACCGTGATGCTTCGACTTGTGTACACATCCATTCCATGACGTGCTCGCCACGATATGCGCACAAACCACTATTTTTGAAATTTCGAACATTGAACATCCATTTTTCTTAGATATTTGTATATACCGCTGTTGATTTGTGCAATACGGTGTTTTTCCTTTGCATCGGTTGTGACAACAAATTTTGTTTTTCATATTTTTCTCGGAAACCATGAATCGCGTGAGCTTACATGTACAAATCTTTGGACATTTTGTATGCACCCCCAACGAGTAATCCAACAAAGCAGAATTTCGTTCAAAACATTAGTTTTGAAGAATTAAAAAATAGAATAATCTAGAGACAAAAGACTAAAGCTGTGGAATTAAATTTTAAATTTTTCACATTAATTAAACATTAAAGAATACATTTAGTGCCACCATGGTCTATCGAAAATGCAATATTTTTAGTAAACTTAATAGGGCTCAGATATTAGTTCTAGCTTTCAAGTAAAATCTAATATATGCATTTACCTTTTGAATTCACTTCATTATATATATCTTAACTTTTTAGATAAGGGTACTGCTAGTTAAGTACTCTCAAATAATTTCTCTTTTATCTTATGATATTCTTTGTTTCAGGTATACAAAAGTGACGTATTCCCGGGACACTCAAGCATTCTTTCTCTTTGTGAGCTGGATTATCTTCTCTTTGTCGTTTCATATCTTCTTTTTTCTTCTTTTATAATATTTATAGAGTTCTGTCTAGATAAAATATATGCATTATCTTCATAAATAAGTGAATATTTAATGCAGTTAAATTGGTAAGAAAGCCATTCGGTTAATTTCCGAGTATGCAGGTACTGACATAGTAGCATTGGTTTTTATTTTGATGTTTTTTATATAGTGTAATCCCATGAATAAAGCGCACTTTTAACACAAACAATAACATCAAAATTTAAGTGAGTACGTTATACGCCAGATACAAAAATTATAGATTTAAAGATAAAGAAAAAATAAGCTTATAAAAGTTAGATTATTGTATATCTCTCTTAGTACTGTTTATTCAACCCTTTCGCGGACACAAAGCTAAAATACACTTTTATGTAATAAAGTAATTGATAAATGTAATGTTCTCATCCTCTATAAACATTATTTTGTCACAAAAAAAAAAAATCTTATCAGGGGTTTTGTTCCTGGGTGGTGGCTAGACGTTATAGCCACTGCGCACTTAAGACATTTAACATACTTTTCAGGACAGAGAGAGAAATAATGAATCATATTACAATAATTTTTTATGAAAAATTTTCATTTATGCTATTAACTATTTCAATAACAATTAAATTCAAAGTACAAGTGCAATAAAACAATAATAGAATAATTGTACAATATAGAATACTTACTAAAATGTACACTGAAATTGATATATATCCACATTTTATTTATTTAATTTTAATATAAAAAGTTTGAAATAAAGTAATATTTTTGAAGATTTAAATTAGGCATTTCACAAATTTAGTGAGTTATTTAGTGTAAAACTTTTCAAAAGGAGTAGCACCATTTGCTTGAAGGCACAGTGGTACGCACAGAAAAGCTACAATGAAAGGTTAACGAACCCAAGAATCTCGTACCACATATTGTAAACAAGATCTGTTTATATTTCCCATTCCCAACATTCTCACGTGATTCTAAGTGTTCTCTTTCGAGTGGAGAAAGAGAGAAAATTTCAAGGTCATTTTTCTGTTCTATGTAGGCAATGGGTAGAGCCTTTATCCACATATAAAAGCTTTTCAAAAACTAAGTAAACCTCTTCTTTTTTTTTTTAATTGCACAGTTGTGTAATTCATTCAGATGAGAAAAAAGTATACTTCTCGAAAATTTTTCACTGATCAGAAATTTTATTTATAGGAATCAAAATACAATTTGTATATAGACACCGAGGAAAACTATTTCTAACTTCCCATCAGAGGACATGAAATGCAAGAAAATGTATGGCGCTGCCATCTGTATTGATTTTTATGCGTTTTAGCTTCAATTAATGCATATGGATAGATACTCGTACTAGACACTCATTTTCTTTAAATGAGTACGGGTGTCACAATTCCGTGGTGCCCTTGCGAACTTTTAATTTTTCCAAAGAGCTTTCTGTCTTTGGTAACACGGGAGTCACAGCCCCGGGGTACCTTAGTGATTTTTTTCTATTTTCGACCCTCCTTTTCTTGTCATCTAATTTTCTCTATCCTTCTTTTCCATTCTGCACCACAGATACATATATTTTAAATATACCTTTTTGTTCAGACCAATGATTAACACATTTTCAATCCAACTTTTATTTAAAAATTGTTAAAAAGAATAATGCAATTATTTAAAATAAAACTCACACATGTGTATAGAGACGAGTCCCACACAAATACATGCACTCGACCACCTACCCACACACACGTAAGCACACACACAAATATATATATATATATATATATATATATATATATATATGTACATATATTATTTCCATCATTGTACCTGTGATGGGACTTTAATTGTATAAAATAAATTAAAATTACTAATGATATACCGTAATAGAACAAAATTAAAGAGAATGCCAAAGGAAATCAACAGTAAAAAAGTCACGTAAGACTAAGTATATTGTAAAAATATTTAATAAAACTATTTAATGGTTATTTTTAACCAGCAAAATATTGAAGTTGTAAAACTCAACTAAGTTCTTATTTTGCGTTATCTTTGTTATCATCAGTTAGAATGGATAAATGCATTACATTATAAAGATTACGTAATTAAATACTAAATACTTGATTACACTACGAAAAGAAGTCCTAGAAATAATATCGAAAGGTTTTTTTAAAATATTCAAGTCAAATGTAATATAGTATCCACCATTTCTTAGAAGCGAAGTTTATAATAGTAATTTATTTAATAGGATAATTAAAAATATATATATGTTTGTGTAATGTTTGAATAATTGAAGTAAAACTCACATGTGATTTTATTTCATCTCAAAAGCGCGGATTCATTATCATACAAAAATGTTACTGTTTCCAAAGGCGAAATAAGTAGTGTGGTTTTTAAAATGCATGATACTTTAAGTTAGAAATCATGAAATTTATTAAATTTCAGTTTTTTGTTAAAATTGAATTGTGTGAAAAGGCAATTGATTGTATTTATACCTTTTAATCACATTAAAATGTTCAATGTAAAGCAATATTTTATCAATGACTAAATTCTATTTCTGTATGTATCTAATCTCAAATACAAAAAGCAAAGGCCTCTACTTAGATATTACATTTATTTATTGCATGTTATTTTTTATTTTCATAATTCATATACCAACATATTATAATCAGTTATGTAAGCCATTAACTGCAGTTTGTGGTTGCCATTTTCCGATGTTAGTTTCTGATTTTTTTTTTGAATGATTAGCCTTCGGTATTGACGTAGTTTTTATTTGTGACTGCCACAATTCTTTTGAGAATTTAATATGGATGCATTTTGAATATAATTATTCATTTATTATATAAAAAATTCAAAATGTGCATAGCAATCACCTATTTATCATGATTTTTAATTGTAAAATGTTTTTGAATTAGAAAATATAAATAAAGGAGCACAAAACTGGTATTGAAGGCTACTGGTAAGAAAATGATAGTGTAGCGGTATCTAAATAAACCAGTAATAGCCACCACACGATGACGATCGTTTTGGAGTGATGGCTAAGATACTCGTTTTCGAAACAGAGGGTGCTCAGATCGATTCTTTCTACAGCTTTTAATTTAAAAATTATACCTTTGTTTTTCATCTCCTTCAGTTCAATTCAATATTAGTATAAACTTTTGAATAATAAAAAATTATGAAAACCCTCTATAAACTAAGATGCAAAGCTTAAAAATATGTTGGTTTAATGTTCCCTTCAAGTTTTCCTATTGACACAACAGTCCTGGGTGGGCCAAGGCCTTCTCAAGAATGTTCTTTCATTCCGATCTCCGCTTAGCAACGGTTCTCCAATTAGTCACTCTGAAAACTTAAAATTGACCTCCACTCAATATGTCTGTCCCTAGTTCTAGGTACAATAGGTTTATAATTAAAAATTCTGAACTTCAAAGATGAGGGGTTGATGTGGCAGATGTGGCCCGCAAACCACAAGCGACCAATCTTGATGGCTTTAATGATATGCTTTCTTACATACCTTATACAATTCGTAATTATGTCGTTGTCTCCACAATCCCTTATCATTCACTTTACTAAAGATATATCTAAAAATGTATAGTTCAAAGATGGCCAGCTGTTTAGTCTGTGATTCATTTAAAGTCCAAGTTTCAAATCCAGAGATAAGTAAGGGTCTGATGTTTGTTTTTTACTCCTTAATTTTTGTATGCCTTTAATCAATTTTGAATTAATGTTTCTTTAGTTTTAATAAAAGTGCATGGATGAAGCATAAATTTTGCAAATAAAATAAGTACATTTTAAAAATTTATCATGTTTTATTTTTAAATAAAACAATTATTGTCAGTAAGTTACCAAATCACAAATAATTCCAAGCTTAGAAAATAAAGATTGTTTAGCAACAATATTAATAAGTATAAAAATTAATTTTTTAAAATAAAACTTAAAAATTGGAACAGTCAGAAAGAAATGAATATATTTGTATATTTTAAAAAAGTAATTTCAGCGTTTGTATTGTGGGCAATGTGTATTACAGTTAAATCAGTGCTTCTCAAACTTTCACTATTGGCGACACAATTTTCAATCACAATTTTTATCGCCCCCCCCCTTGGACAATAATAATGCACTTTGGCGCTTAAGCTGCAATACGATCTTAATTATAAACCGTATAAATTAACAAGACAAGTGTTAAACTTTGTGTGTATTTGTTACTTTTAAGTAATATTTATTTTAAGCAATTGCTTTAAGTAATAGGATAATTATTGTTATTCTTCTTTTCTCAATTTTTAAATTGGAATATATTGCAAAATGATGTTTCATTAAAAATTGATTTCCTTCATCATCCATTTCTAAAAGTATACATGTAATTAGAAAAAAAGTCTAGTCTATGCTGCTCTCTATCATATCCATCACATTTGACATTAATTTTTAAATTTGGAAGACTTCAAAATGTTTTAACCCGGGAAAGCAGGCGCGCACTCCAAACTAACGATAATAGTCGCACGAGGTACCTGAGTCATCTTAGTATTTTTTTTTTTACAATTATTTTTATTGTACAAGATAAAAATCACAATTCCAGTGAATAATTTAACTAAGAGAAAATATGCTTACCTACTTTCAAGGACTTTTCATTTTTTCTTTGATAATTTGAGAAAAAACTAAAATGTTTCAAAGGTACGCAACCTTAATAAAAGACACATATCACAGACACTTTTCGCTAAGATTACAGTAATTATATTTGCGAGCACAACCGTCATATTTTGTTCAAATTATTGTAATTTTGCTGCCTTTTGACTTTTAATCCCACGTGATCCCTCCCGGGTTAAAAAAAGTGTATTCAATATAAAAATATGGATGTTAGTTCTTAAAAAAGAATCTTGTAAAACGCGTATTTCATCATGCTTTATATGTTTCACAATATCTATAAAAATGAATCTTAGCAAAATAACCCTTCAAAGTGCTTTCTGTGTTTTTCCAAATATCATATAACACTTTCAAGAGGAAAAATGCTCAAGAGGAATACATCATTTACAGCTTTCCTAAATCAAATACAAAAACATAAAAGAAGGGACAGAATTAATCATTACAATAAGTTCGAAGGTCAAACGATAATCAGCAAATATGCTTCCTGGGTGAAAAGTGAATTCGTCTTCCTTTTCTTTCTACACTTAATGTACAGCATTTCAATAATAATTGCAGTGATGAATTTTTTATTTTCCTAGAATATTTCTCTGGGTCTGAGATTTTTTTTTCTTTCTTTTTGAAAAAGTAGTGTTTTAGGTTTAAAAAGAAAACGTAATAAAAATAATCTCTCATCGTGGGTTTCCAGCAAATCAAACAAAATGTGTGTGTTTTTTTTAGTTACAGGGTCAGATAGCTAATGAACATATCAAAGTGGAATTTTTTATTTTTGATGAAGTTCTATCGCCAGCTGGTATTATATCAGTGTAAATGCGTGATTTCTTATATGTCAGAAAGTATTTTGTTTACTTCGTTCCAGTTAATTAATTTTTTAAACCTTTTTTTTCGATATGCTCGTTACCCACAAACGCTGAATTAAAAGATTTTGTTGCTTTTATTTTCTTTAAAGGAAAGGTAACAAATCAACTGTGAGTAAAATGGCTCTGGATTTGTTTTCGCATGATTAATATATTTGTGATCTTCAAAAATAATTATTTTCTTATTTATCTTATCGAAGTGGCTCTTTGTTTGAATTTCCGTGGAATATTTTAAATAAAATAAGGCTAAGAAAATTAACTATTAGCTGAGACCCTCTCCAAATATTTCACAAATGAAATATAATATTATGAATCACTTGCATTAAACAGAAAAGGCTTAACCTGATCGAGTTCCCTAGTTTTTTGGGTAGAGTGAAAGAGAAAGAACTAAAATCACGGTACCAAGTTTTATTTCGTAGAAGAGACATGTATCTATTGACAGGTGATGATAATATATGACTAGAAAAGAAATAAATAAAAGTCTTTTTTCAGATAAGATAAATGTTCTTCGAACAGTGATCCTAATTCTTTCATGAAGAAATCAATTGATCAAGATCTAAGATTAAAAGGAGAATGTCAATAGAAGGTTTTTCAGGATTTAAATTATTTCATGATGAAAATGAATGAAAAATCAATAGTTATTTTGAAAAGTTTCTTGGGATATATATATATAGCACGTTTCTCAAAAATGAAAAACCATCTGTACTTCAATGAAATTCATTAGTTATTTTTATATGAAATTAAATTTTATATGTAACAAGATATTTAGAATTATCTTGCAGTGTAAAAATCTATAATTAATTAGAGGGGGATTCTCTACCAGAATGAGAAACTTGGAGGGTGTGTACTGGGTACAGATACAAGTCAGAATTACTTAGGAATATCAGATTGCAAATTCCGTAGAAACGAGCTATGATGCAAAAGTGAGAGAGAGAGAGAGAAAGAACAGCAATAAATTAATAGTACAATAACAATTTATTGAAAAGTTGTACCACATATTAGGTGTTCAGGTGCCAGGTCTGGCAGTCCTAACAGTAGCGTTGAAGGGAATTTCTTGCGTTCTGGAAAGTTAGTCACTGCAGTACTACGGTAGATGGCGCTGAACAGAAAATTTCATAAAAACCAATCTTGCTGAAAGACATTTACGATCCATTACCATAGGTAGTAGGATGAACACCTATTCAAACGAAAAACTGGTGAGGCGTTCTGGAAAATTCATCATTACAGTATTACGGTAGATATCGCTGAACAGAAAAAAGGTTTCGTAAACACCAATCTTGTTGAAAGACATAATTTATGATCCGCTCCCTTAGGTAGTAGGATGAATTTATATTCAAACGAAGAACTTATAGAACTGCTGATCGTGTATAGAGTTGAAAATTGGAATGAACACGCCGCTTGGTACCAGGATCGTTACCTGAACAGTTTTCTGCATCACATGATCTCCGCATTTGTGAACAGAAGGTTATGTGAGTCTGGCTCTGGTCACATGAAGAGTTTGGTGTACGAGATGCTCGTTAATTCAGTTAAAGATCTCATCAATCAATTACCTGTAGTTGTTGGTAGGATACGTTATATGCCAGGAATCTTTCAGGACGTAAGGAATTACATAGATGACAACTGTCAAACCTGCCAGACGACGCTTGGTCGTTCTTGTAGTGAATCACCGCTATTTTAGTGAATCACTGCACTGGATTATTTTTTTGTTTGATACTATTTGTTCATTTTTTTAAAAATTTAATTAATTAATTACTACTTAAAAAAACTGTATGTACACCAAGTGTAATCCACTACAAGTTTAATAAAATGTGTTTGAACTTGAATGGGTGAATAAAATTTTTTTTATAAGTGATTGGAAATTTTAACAAGATATATATAGGAAGAGAGTGAACTAAAAGTAGAAGAGTTCAAAAAAAATCTGTTTATATACAAATCTTAAAATCATGATTCAGTCACATTAAGTAAAGCATTAAATTTGATGGGAATATTTC
This sequence comes from Trichonephila inaurata madagascariensis, assembly GCA_019973955.1. Lineage (NCBI taxonomy): Eukaryota > Metazoa > Arthropoda > Arachnida > Araneae > Nephilidae > Trichonephila > Trichonephila inaurata. The sequence continues at coordinate 41,814 of BMAV01027404.1, read as the reverse complement.
TCGTCTTGCTATTTGTGTGTGTGTGTTAGGAAAAGTTTTTTTTTGTTCTGTTGAAGAGAAATTCAAGATTAAAAATAATTAGAAATGGTGTTTAAAATCCCTATCAGCAAGTTTATAAACTTCGTAAATAAAATCTGTAAAAAAAGTAAGTTTCCTTTTTTTATGTATGTAACCAGTTTAATTTAATGAAATTTACTAAAGCTTACCCTTCAGAAAAATAACTTCCATTTCTTTGCAAGGAAAATGGTTCCAACTCAACATTTACTTTCATAATGAAATCAAGAACGGTGATTTTGCAGCAAGAAAAGAATTTTTACAAATGCATTTCTAACTTTCTAAGATTATGTTGGAAAATAATTTTAAAATTCTTACCAGCCAACTATGTTTGTTTTGACAGTTACAGCAGCTTTATTTTACCATATCTATGAAGGAAATTCTTAAGATTTCTACATAAACAATTGCAACTGGTTTCATCAAAAGTGAGAGACATGTTACAAGATGTATTAGACAGTGATATGATTTTACATTTCAGTTCATCTTATGCAGAAATGTTTTTTCAATAAGAACTTTCATTTTCATTTTTTATGTTTACTTTAAGAAATTAGTATTTATTTTTTTTGGATCGTTAAGTATTCAAGTATTGTTGTGACTCATTTGCCGTCTTTGTTTCGTCGGATCAGTGTTCGAAATATGTGGCAAATAATCAATTCGAAATAGAATAAACTTTTTAATTAAAACTAAGGGGCATCAAACAAGAACACATATTTACAATTAAGAACACCGAAAACAATATTTGCATTTTAAAGTCTTATTAAATCAACCTGTGAAAGCAACACCCTTGTCTATAACGTGTAAAAAAACATCAAAGTCGAATTCTAACAGTCAACTAAACTATTCATATATCGAAATTCATTACAAATTGCCAATTTTAGAAGCAAAACTTATAATATCAAGCGATTAAATATCAGTAAATAAAATAACAGTAAGAAGAACTTCAGTTGTATGAGTTTTTGAATCAGAACAGACGATTATAGTATGAAAAAGATAATAGTTACTAACGCGTTAATAGATATATTAAAAATAATTCCGAGCTGAAGGTTCGGATAAATAGTCATTGTAGACTGTAAATAGTGTGAGTTCTCGCTGTTGCCAATTACAATTTCCACATCCTTTATTTCCAATACATTCGCTATGTATCTAATATATTTTCAGCATTTTTTTTCAATTCGGGGAGGGGGGATTTTGTGTTAATATAAATATATATTTGAAATCACTTTGTTAAATATATTTTAAATGGATAGTTTAAAGTTTTAATAAATAAACAGAAATCGCGGTGCATGTATACTTAAAGCGTTAAGTAGCATGGGAAGCTGAGTGGCATAAAAACACCGCCCAATGAATGATTTTATGTTAAAAAAATATTTAAGACTAAAAACAAAAAAAAAAAAATACTTTTCAAGAATATATAGAATTCATTTTCATGTCAGATCCTTATGTATCATGGATAAAATTGTTTTTGAAATAAAGTTATACTTTCATTAAAATATAAGGAAATATATTTCTCTTAAATGTTTCTCATGTATATACCTCTGAGTAAGATATTTAACATCCAAATCGCTTAACTTATCACATTACGAAAATACACAATTTTTTTTAAAAGCAAACAAGAATCTTTACAGGGATTACAGGCTTGACTAAATGAAGGGCGACTCTAAATCCTAGGACAAACTTTGAGGGATGGAAGAGTTTACTAAAACAAACAATTTTTGTATTGGAATATATGGACGGAAATTCCGATTGGTGAGAAGCAAACAAAAATTATGACACATTAGCGGATACTTTGAATGTTCATTAGCTGCATATTTAACGATTGATTCCATAGAGAAAATGTTAAAAGAATGTTAAAATTCCTATCCAGCAACTGTCATGCATGCTTGGTGACCTTAATGGCGTGATTAACTGACAATTTTGGTGAAAGTTGAAGGCAGCAAAGAGGTATATCGGTAATCTGCTGCACCACGAAAATCAACACTTGAAGTTAAGATTTCCGTCATTATTTTTGATTTAACTAATATCAAAAAAGCAGTCATTCTTCTAATATACGGTGATGCTCATGGTTACGGTAGCATAGCTCTGAGGCTGTATCAGGAAAGTATTGCATTCCATGCAGACGCATGTCGAACCGTAAAATGTTTCAGTGATTACATTTACAGCTGTGTGAAAATGGTTGTTGGATGGAGTAGATCGAGGACTGTATGACAAACACATCTTGCCCCAAATGGACGAAACCACCGGCACAAGTCCAAGGAATGTAGTATATCGTCTACATGTGTGCCAACCAACCGTCTGGAGAATTTTAATGTTGAATTGTTGGTGGGTGTAATTTCTAAAACAGTTTTAACATTTTCCGTACCGTACAGTCATTACGTATGCTGCTAATGAACGTTTTATATTTCTGTTATTTTTACTGTTTGTTCCTCATCACGGTACTTCCACCCAAATATTCCTTACAGAAATCGTTTGTTTTATTGACCTATTGTTGTTGTCCTATCTTTTTATCCTGGGGTACATATGAGATACAAGTGGATAAGAGAATAGAAACAAACAATACAAATAGAAGAATACAAACATTTATTACGGATGATGATCCCAGCATATAACAAGATTTGTCCTGCTTTCTTTTCAAGATGGGAATCCATTACAGGCTGAAGTCTGACTTCTTTTCCCGAAGAAAATACAACCATGCCTTACTCGGGATTCAAACCCGAACCCACTCGGTGATAAGCTGAGGGTCATATCCACCATACTGGCTGGGTGGAGTTTTATTGACCTTTATCACCTCTTAGAGAGTTCTTCCCATATATACGAGACATAGGTATGAATTATTTTTAATGGACATACAAATACAATCGCATTACAATCCTCAGAAGTAATTACCAGCTAAGTTTAAAGCCTTTTATCAAATTTCAGGAAGCCGTTGGAGACCATTGGTAAAATGTTGAACTTAAACTTCGGAAAAAGGTTGAAGTTATAAGGATCCATGCCAGGTGAGTAGAGATGGTGCTCCAAAATTTCCCACTGCCACCATCACAATAGGAGATTGACATTGTTTGCATAAGGGCAACAAGTGTTGTGATGCAACACGATAAGGAGATTGTTTTGAAATGATAGTGAACGTTTTCACCGCATATCCGAAAGCAGATGATACTTCAGAGATTGGCAATAGTAGCCTACGTCGATAGTTTGTCCTGCTGGCACAGCATGCGTAAGAATCACATCCTCCCAGTCTTATGGTGCAACCGCTTTACACTATAATGCATTTTCACCACAGGCTTTCAGTAATCTTTGGTAATATTCTTTTGCATTTTTACCATGAGCAACCTCGAATTTAAGCATCAAACGCTAAGCACCTTTTGAATTATACTTCACAGTGATGGAAACGAGTCTCTTCACTTCAACGCCAAACAACAACTACACTTTTAATTAGATCGACTGCTTTGTGCACCTTGAAAATTGAAAACAGTACCACTTCAACACTCCTATACTTTATTTTTGCATGCCTATTCATCTGCGAGTGTCTAGGTTAAGTTGCCACTCTTAATTTACAGCCAGAGAGAAAACTGTTTGTACCGAGTTTGTGAGTAAGTGAATATATATATTAACGTCACACTGTTCAGCTACACGAGGGATTTTGGTGACGGACCATGTAGTTTTGAACCATGGTCAAGTGACGTGGACGACACCTGAGCTGGTACCCCCTCTCCTAACTACCGAACCAACGGGAGGGCATTTCAGCTCTCAACAGATTTAACGTGCTTCACTGCTTTACACGAAGGGTCTTAAGTGGTACTGGGCTCGAAATCAGGATATGCCTGCCATTATCTGATACCTTTACCACTGGGCTACCGCAGCCCTTTGTACTCAGACTCAGGAAATAGTTTCGAAAAACCACAGGTATTTAAAACAAAATATCATGTGTTTTAAGCGTATACAAAAAGACAAACAAGTAATATAAAATAATTTTTTAGTCAATTCCTACTTAGATCAACAAAGAGAAATTTTATTTTAGCTACTTTTTACTAAATAGTTACAATTAATATAAATATGTATATATATATATATATATATGATAGAATACAACACACACATTTAGTGGTAATTCATTCTTATTACTTTTCATTAAAGTATCGTATTGTCATCCAAAACAATCGTGTACATAAAATTTCAGCTCAAGTGAGTGCTTTAAAATATATTTTATTAAAAAGATTGAAAATTCCACCAAGATAAATAAATAAATAAATTGGAGTGTGAGCTAATAGTATTAGTTGAAAAAGACACACACAAGCAAAACAAAATAAAATATAACAAAAGTTATAACAAAGTTGCCCTTATTTGAAGAATAATGAGGTCACGTTTTTGTATATGGATTACACAGCTTCTTAAGTCAGCGTTTCTAACACTGTAGGGCGTGCCCCAATAGGGTGACTGTGATTACCGTACATGGTGGGCGCGAGTATATGGAAAAGTCGAAAAGAAAACATTGTTTAAAAATCATTAATTTACTGAAAGCAAGCAAAACAAAATACATTATAACACAATAAAAAATAAAATACACATTTACATTGATATAATATACTTTTAATGTGTCAGTACTGCGCAATATATTTAGAAATTAATTTAACAATAGTAAGTTAAGAACAAATTTAATAATCACTAGTGGCCCCATGGGCATGTTATACTTGATAATTTGTACTGCTTATAATTAATGTCATATTGTAGCCATAGCGTCATAGTATATTATTGAATTCAATACATTGTTATTATATGGAAAGGGGCGTGATAAAAGTTATGATTGAAAATTGGGTCACAAATATTGAAAGTTTTAGAACTGTCTTAAGTGATTAGTTAATTATATAATTTATCTAATTGCTATTAAAAAGTAAACAATATTTGGACTTTCTAGAATCTGCTAAGCCTTTCTCAGTATTCAAGTAGATGCATCCCCCCTAAGATTTACAGGTGCTTTTTAACATCTTTCAGTTGTGACAGATAAAAAGAATTTTACTTCTCTTTTTTGAAGGGAACTTTATTCTTTTTTCAGACTTTCTTTCACTCTCACTTTGTCCGTCCCGTTTCTCTTCGTTTGTGATAGGAAAATAGTTCCTCAATAATGGCTGAAAAGAATTTTTTTCTGAAAATAGTTTTCGTGCATGGATCAGTTTATGAGTCCCGATAGAACACTAGGAAAGAAATCGAAAAGTTTTGAGTACAGATCTATTCTTTTAAGGAGGATTAACAAGATGGAGTTTGTGATTCTTCGGTTACCGAAAATGCTACTCAGTTTTTACTTTTTCCATCTTGGCTTAAATGGTAGGCTTTCAATAGGAAAGGCATGTTTTATTTCTTATTTGTACTTTTTTATATCCATCTTTTAAACGAAATCATTCAAAATTAGAGAAGAAAATTAATTTAAACTAAATAGAAAGCTCTGAAGGACCCATTTATGCAGTTTAAAATTAAAAATTAATGTACTTTTATTAGTTATTCAAAATCTAAATACTTATAATTTAGATCAGGGTTTTTTTCTGCTTGGGTCGCATGCATATGTGTGCTATTTCACGCGGGCCGCAACATGAGGATGAATGAGGGAGGGGGGGGTGCTTGAGTTCACTGGAAATTTAAAATGTGGAAAATTGATCAAAATATTATAACTCCTGTTTTGCTTTTTTTAATTATTATTTTTTTTATTTTTTTATTTTTGTCACTAACAATAAATTAGAAGCATTTATGAAACACTCCTTCACAATTTCTGCATCTGTAAAATGGTGTCAAGTAATTACCAATGATATAACAGACTTCATATAAGATGTCTTTTTTACCACTGTGATATTACCTCTGACAAAACATTGTGGCGGGGTTTTATCGCGTCTTCTATTAAAAACTCATCTATAAATAAAGATTCAGTGTTCTATTGCGCTATTTGTTACAATTATAGTGTATGTCTCCTCACTCCTGATCATAAGCCTCCTAGAATTGTGTTGCTGTCTGAATATAAATTCAGATAACAATAAACTAATTTTAGTATGAAATATCTGAGTGGTCAATCTTTTAACCCCTCAGACAGGTCATGTGGATGATGAAGAGATGATACCCACAGCCCGTGGGCTATCACAACACGTTGTTTCTGTTGCAAGTATTATTCAAGAAAGCCTATTTATCATTTCTTGAAAGATATCTTCGAAGAAAAGTGTCATTGAATGTGTGACTCCGGTTTATTGATATGTTTTAAATACAACACTTTCGTGACAAATCAAACAATTACTGATCTATGTTTGTTTTTCACTACAAAATAGTCATCCTCCCAATCGTCTTGAAACAATATATTTTCTTCGAATATTTCTACTTGCAAGGTATGAAAGATAGTTAAAAATTAGTAAAACCGATAAAATTGTCGCTACTCCACTGTGGTCTGTTATCACTAACCATAACCCACTCCAAATATAAAAAAAATATCAATCCGTACCTGTACGACACCGACAGCAAAAAGCAAAATTGATATATTTGATTTCTTGACAAAGAATTTCCCACCAAATTTTTAATACAATGTTTTTAAATAAGTAAATTTCTCAGATCAATGGGCCATGACCGGGCCACTTAAAAAAGCTCTATAGGCCGCAGGTTGAGTATCGCTAATTTAGAATGTACTAATAATTAATAAACTATTTTAATGAATTAATAATACCTCCTAAATTAACTTAGCTGCTGGGAACCAAAGCACAATCAGTTAAGAGATAAATGTAATTAAACTTTATTTACCGACCTCACCATCTTACATACATCGCTTTTTCTATCTCTTATTACAGAATTCTCGTCTCTTTGAACGGTTCCCTCCTGCTTGTTCTGATTTTTGACGCATTTTTTGCCTCCTTGCAATCTTAGGTATTCATCAAGGTTTGAAGCCCCTAGATCTTCAAATCTCGGGAATTAACTTTTATCCGAATTATATATTACAAAAGTATATTTGTATATTTTTTTTTCATTAAAACTTTCTAAGAATTTAATCCTCAAAAATTTTATATATATATATATATATGTACGTAATTTTTTGTGCAATTATAAGTGCTATAAGTTAAAAATTACATATAGCTCTCATTTCTCTTATGGGAGAACCGAGATGCTTCTTCATGATGCTTCATCTGAAAGCAGACCAGATTCACTTAAAATATCCATTTTTTTTCTTCATAAATGTAATTTTATTCATATCGCAATGATAAAACTTTCTTATTTCATAATAATTTGAAAAGTAAATATTATTATCTGTACTTAAAAATCGTAAGAATAATTTTTTCCACACAAATTATTGAATTTTTTAATTCCGCTACTTAAATTATTTTACAATTGATTCAATTATTGAATATTAACGTCGCACTGTTCAGCTACACTAGGGCTTTCGGTGACGGACCACGTAATTTTGAACCATGGTCAAGTGACGTGGGCAACACCTGAGATGGCACCCCCTCTCCGAACTACCACACCACACCTACGGGAGGACGTTTCAGCTCTCGACAGATTTAACGTGCAATGCTGCCCTACACGGCGGGTCTTTAGTGTGGTACTGGGCTTGAACTCAAGATAAGGCAAGCCACGATCCTATACCTATACCACTCGGCTACCGCGGCCACAAATTATTTTCCAAATCTCACATATAAATCGTTGAAGTGTTGTGACATATCTCATATCCTTTTAGACAATAGATTACCATTATATTTTTGAGAAAGGGAAACTTATTTAATAAAATGCCGTAGCCCGGTATAAAAGGGATCAAGTTAAATTGCTCATGGCTGGCATGTCGTGAGCTCGAGCCTAGAACCGCTGAAGACCCGCGGTGTCAAGCGAGCCGATACACTTTAAATTTGCTGAGGCTCAAATGTCCTCCCGTTGCAGCGGTGTGGGGGAGAAGGGGTGCTAGCTTAGGTGTCGTCATCATCACTTGACCATGGATAATATTATGAGGTCCTTCGCAAAAAACCTTCGTGTAGCTAAACATAGCGACGCGTTAATATTCACTCACGCACTCAATTGACAAAATGTTGTTCGAATTGACGAATGTTGGTCAGTCAAATCCATTCTAGTAAAGGCTTTATTACACTTAAGTAGTTTTTCTTACTTTTCTGAATGTAAATCTCAAAGTTGTGTGCAAATAAAGCGCGTGCAAATAATATTAAAATTGTTTACCGAGAAATTGACGGAAATAGAGGTGTTGGCAATTGAATGAAAGTCAAACAAACTATCTGAACTAGTTAAAATGACTCCGTTTCAATAGCATTCTGAATATAACACATGTCAACGGTTATTTTGAATTTTATAGGTCTTTATTTTTCCTTCTATCTCTTACTAAACTCAACATTGGTCAATGATAATTATGGAGTTTAATTGAGCAATAATTGCTCCTACGTATTCTGTCATTCAGTATTAGGGTGTAGTAAATGAATCAGAGAGAGAGGTATATAATTTCAAAGCCTCCCCTTCATGCTAAAGCGATATAATACTGTATCTAACTTTACAAATAAATGTTTAGAAATGTATGTCGTGCAGAAGGAAGTGACGTAATCAACAGCAAGACTCTTTTTTTGTGGCAACAATTATCCTAGTTTTCTCCAAAATATTACTTCAAAATACAACATTTGTATAAAAAAAATTGGATAATTTCCTACAATATGCTTAATAATTAGTTGTTTATGGTAATAAAACATTGAAATAATAGTATTTTTATTAAAATAAATTTTACTTATTGAAAGTGAAAAAGGAGTTGAACAAAATTACGGAAAACTGCTAAATTTACTAAAAAAGAAGCATTTTTTCTTAAACTTTAGCAACAACAATAAATATTTTGGACATGCAGATTTTAATTTCGGATTGTCTACTTGTGATAACTATTTCAAAGCACGCGCGCTTTGAAAGAATCATACTTTTTTCCTTACCTGTGGGCCTGTATTGCCATAATTTTTTGATAGGGCTGTTCAGGAATGTCACAGGTCTTCTCAAATTCCAACATTCAATCCAATCTGTTGTCCAATTAGAACAACAACTTCAATCTAGACCATGACGTCTGAAATCTGTAACAGAAATTTAACAAAGTGTAAATCATATGACCATTTACTGTGGCCGCGATGGCCAAGTGATCAATGTATCGGTTCGCGGCTGGCATGTCACGAGTTCGAGCCCAGTACCACTAAAGACTTGCCATGTAGGGGGACGATGCACGCTAAATCTGTCAAGAGCTCAAACGTCTTCCCGTTAGTGTGGTGTGGTAGTTAGGCGGGGGGACTACCAGTTAAGGTGTCGTCCTCGTCATTTGACCATGGTTCAAATTTACGAATTCCGTCACCAAAAGTCCTCGTGCAGCTGAACAGTGCGACGATAAAATTCATTCATGACTATTTATTTGTATCGTTAACTTTCATTCGTGCATTTAATATTTTCTCCAATTTCGCCTTGAGTTTTAAAAAAGATGAGACCTTACATAAATTTTAATAATTACACACACAGAGAGAGAGAGAGAGATAGCTTCATGTGTAATATGCTTGTTTTTAATTTGCATTCCTCGAGTATATCTTCTCTTCCTCTGTGGCATGCTTTAGAGGAAATTCCAAACAGTATACTGAACAATCCTTTTAATTGAATGTTTCTGAATCGTTTTAACCGGCAGTTATCCAAAGTTTTATTGCACTCAGTCTTAGCAACAATAACTTCAAGTAGTATCTTAACCTGGGAGAAGTCACTTACTCCACAACAAGGTTAATGGTCAGGCGGGGTGAAGTAGTTACCCCAATTATCTTAATTATTATAATTATTTTACTTATGATAATTATTTTTATTGCACACGATAAAAATTGCAATTGAAGTGCGTAATTTAATTAAGAGAAAATGTACTTACCTGTTTTAAAGGACTTTTTGATTTTTCTTTAGGAATTTGAGGAAAATTCCAATCAAACCCAAAAAAAATATTTCAAACGGAGTTGACTTAATTAGAAGACACAAATCGTAGACATTTTGGGCTAACATTACAGGAATGATTCTTTTCAGGCAAAACTCTCACATTTTATGAAATTTATTGTAGTTTTAAGGCTACACAGTACCCTAAAAATTTCATTTTTACGGTTTTTTTTTTTTTTTTTTTTGCATTTTCTGGTGGCTTATATCATTGAGAAATTTCCACGAAATTTCAGATCTGTTAGCAAATTAGTTTTTAAGATATTTGAAGTTTTATGAGCTATGGATTTGGTTTCGGTTTCCTTTTAAAGCATTTTTCCACTCTTAAATTGAATTAATTAAAAATATTTTTGAACTTTTAGATTGAATGGTTATTAATTCCGTTTTTCATTATTAATATAATTTCTGCATCATTATGTTTCATAATTAATTAGTTCTCATAGTTAATTAATTAAGATTAATTTCATGGTCAATTTTTGCTTTAAAAATAGTTTATGTAAGTTAAAGGCTTTATCATTCATTTTTTCCTGTAGAGAAAATGCCATGGCAAATGCGTTCTCAGGTAGATATGAGAAAAAATATTTCGAAGAGATGGAATACTACTGAAAATGATGTAACTAAAAATCAGTCCTCAGCTGATTCTGCAATTACATTTTCGAATACAAGTATTCTGAATTCAAATGTTGCAGATATAACTGAATATTTCCTAGATGTACCGAACTACATTATACTAAACATATTGTAGTACTATATTATATTATTTTAAAGTCGTAAGACAAGAGCTAAAATTTTTTTAAACTGCCCCAAATTAAAACTGAAAAAAATGAAATTTTGTGAGCAAACCTGACTATTTTTAGCTTAAGTTAGTATCATTATTATTTTGTACGTAAATACTTTGTATTTCAAAACTTCTGTGAAAATATTAGGTTAAGATAAGGCTGAATTAACTGACGTCTTAACAAATGCTATCAATATTATTCAAAAATATATTTTGAATTAAAAATATTATTTTCTCAGTCATATTTAATTAAAATAGTGTGTTAGTGCTGAACATATTAAAAAATTAGAGCTTTGCGGGCAGTACAAGGTTTTGTTTTATGACTACAAATTTAAAATGCGTTTTTCTCAGGCTTTCAATTTTGAAGGTATAAGTGTTTTCTAATCCTTAAGGCTTTTTTCCTTTCAAGATAGAGCCTTGAATTTTTTTGTATATACTCCTAAATGTGTGCTATTAAAGGTAGTATGGATTTAGGGCTGCGATTTCTAGTTATGTTCCTAAAAAATGCTAAAGTTGATATTTTAAAAATTTTCGTGTTTTTTTAAGGTTTTTATAGAAAAATAATTATTAAAAATCAACAAGGGAATAGATTTTGAAATCCATACTAACTTTTGTTTGCGATAACCTAAGAAACATAAATAACTTAAAATGACTAAAAAATCTTAAAAATTGAATGTTTTATAAAAGTTTGAAAAAACTTCAAAAATTCTTAATTTTTTAAAATTGTAAAATAATGGCTGGTCAAACTAACTTTTTACTTACAGAATCAAATAAAATTGAATCAATTGAATATAAAACATTAATTATTATTATTGTAAGTCTCCCCCCAAAAATTTTTGAAAAATGGTACCGTGTAGTCTTAATCTCCTTAGAATTTGGACAAAAATGGTATTGGACTCTTCCTTACTTGTGTCTTTTTGATGGGCACTGCGGGTTCTGTGGCACATTTGTGGCTGCATTTTTTTGGACGGAGTTCCTTAGGTAACATTTGCAAGATCTTCCTTTCAGTTCAATTATTTTGCGTTCAACGCTTTTCTAAAATTTATTTTCGCTATCATGATTACTATCCATTATTTCATGAGGTTCTTTTTCCCTTGTTTAATCAACAGAGATCGACATAATAGATATTACAGATGCTCCATTTCATTTTTATATTTTGTTATTTTAAATTTGTAAGCCATAGTGAGACATACAACACAGCATTAAAAACCACCAAGTCTTTCACAGCAGAAAAAATTGGGACCGTTCATAGAAAATATTTTGGAAGAAATGTTTCGTCCCGTGAGAACTCAGTCAGTACTTAAGACAGTACTTCTAAAACTTTCAATACTTGCAACACAATATTCAATCATAATTTCCATCGTACCCCCCTCCATGTAATAGCAATGTATTGAATTTGGTAAAACGAAATTTTAACTCTAAAGCTACAATACGACTTTCATCTCGTAAGTGAAACCGGAGTAAAAAAACGTCTCTCTCAGCCAATGCAAAAATTTCCCCATGACGTATATATACGTCTTTCCGAAATACGATCTTTTCTGTTCACTGCTATCCTTAAAACTATTCCGGCCTTGGAATGCATTAAAATAACATTGACAGTGTTTGCGAAGGATTTACTTTTTTCAGAGGATTTGTTTATTTATTCCCTTCCCCCCCAATACACACCATAAGCGTGCATACGAGCAAAACGGTGGCATTGGGGAGCGAATCACGTAACTTTTAATCGGCAGTTAGGGGTTAATTATAAATCGTACAAAAAACCCCAGAAAGATAAGTGTGAATTTTCGCATATAATTTTATATATGACAAGCTCGTCGGGTCACTGGTAATTATTAAACATACTCATAACTTAGTAATGTTAAATTCCTTATAATATACATTGTGCAGTACTGATACATATATAAGTGTATTATATCAGTGTAAACGTTTTTTTTTCTTTTAATTATGTAAGAATGTATTTTGTTTACTGTCAATAAATTAAAAACATTTTTAAATAATATTTGGTTTCAACTTTTCAATATACTCGTGCCCCCGTTCTGGGGTTGTGACGTCCCCTTTAGGGGGCGCGCCCCACAGTTTAAGAAGCCCTGCCTTAAGAGTGTAAGAAACAATTCTTACTTCTAAAAAAGAGAGAGATATGTGACAAAGACATTTTAGTTCTCATGAATACTATCTTATTGGAGGATACTGACAAGTACATTGGTATTAAACAAGCCGCTTTTCTACAAATAAATATCACGTAAGCCTGGGGTGACTCTATGCCCCATTTGACCTCTCCCGTGTTAAGTACATTTTTAAACAAAACTAAAACAATTGTCTTCTCGCTTACTCGCAGTTAATAAACGTTACTCATTTTTCTAAAACAATTTCATGGTTAATTGTAGTATCCATTCAATTTCAATTAACCCTCTAAGCGGTCTGCACTTAAAATCTTGCCACTGTGGAGATGCTTCAAAAATTCCCCGCACATATTTTTTTTGCTTTCAGGTGGGGTTCTCAAAAGCGGTTGAGCCGTATTTTTAAAAATGCGGCTCGGCCGCTTTTGGGAATCTTGCTTGAAGGCAGAAAAAGCATCTCTGGAATGGTGGAATTTTGCGTGCAGACCGCTTGGAGGGTTAAGGCACTGAGTTAAAAAGTAAATTTTTCGAAAACAGTTCACGTTCCAGTAAAGCGTATATGTATAAGACAGGGAAACAGCAATATTTTCTAGTACAAGATGACACAAAATAGATCCAAACTTTTTACCAATTCAATAAAACCAAATGTGATCGAAGAAAAACATTTTATTCATAGAAACTGAAGCCTTAAATTTGCCCTTTAAGAAACATTAAAGGAATTATCATTTTTTTTAAAAAATAAAGTACGTCCTTTAGTTGCGGTCCTTCTGTACGAAAGCATTCTTAACATCTGCTGTCGAGATTCCTCATTGACCAATGCAACATCTAAGTTTGGGTACTGTATACTTCATCCTGAATTCTCTGTTCTAACTCACCCAGAATTATTGGTTGAGCCGTGTGCGCTTTACTCTAAAGATAGCCCCACAAGTAAAAACCCCAAACGGACATATCTGGTGATGTAGGGTGCCAGAGAACTTGACCGAATCTTGAGATCTCACGCTTACTGAACAATTTTTGCATAGATTTATTTAATTGCTGTGGAGTGTGTAATGTTTCTAAATCCTGCTGAAACCATATCCAGTCTCTTTAAAGTTATTAATTCAACTTTTTATCGCGTGTTTTGATGTGATGGCACCATGACGACTTAAGCTATACAAACGTCTGAACTCCCGTTAAGCAGCTTCCAAACAATCAATGTATTTATAAAAAATTTTTAAAGAAAAAACTTATTATTACCCTTTTCAATGTGAAACACGGTTCCTTAAATGCAAAGTGTTTACTTTTTAAAGATCATTGTCCCACAGAGCTGCCTCCGGCTCATGAGTGCCACTGCATATATTTGAAAAAATTTCGTTATTCTGCATCACTCTATATAATTAAAGGATACCTTGTAATCTAAATTGTAGAAGAATAAAGGATTTGGTCTCAAACTGTCACCTTTCTGTCTATATCGGTTTCTTCTAAGTCCTTCAGATATGTTCTGTGGTGAACTTATCTGAGATTCTCGGCAAGTACCGGTAAAGATTCCAATGTACAAGAGTATAAGCAAGTATTCGATATTTCCCCGAGGTATTTGATATGTGTTGACATTCTCCAAATATGCATTTCACGGTGGCATATATAGTACTTACAGTATCATAGCTGTATAAAATATCTACATATATATTTTTTAAAAAATATCAGTGATATTTTTATGTCTCTGTATACTATGATAAAAGAGGTGAAAAATTTTATTCCGTAAACTAGATTTTCATGAACTGGAATTTTGAAAGAACTCAAAGAATTCCAAAAAGAAATGAAACTGGATTTTGCTTTAAGGAAAAAGAGCATGGAAGAAAATAAAAATATTTGACTCGCAAGTCTTCTATTCTATGTACAAAAATCTGCCATCGCAAAATCTAAAAGTTATACACATACCTTACAATGTATTTTACTTTCTGTAACAGTAGTGTGCGCTGCATAATAATAGTATGAATGGTATGAGATGTCACGTATTCTTATTGGCAAAGGCAAAAGTATTCGAAATATATTTTACACAACATGAATACATTTAGATATAACTATAGAAAATGTATGATTATTGCTCAGGTGTCTGATATTTTTATGGAAATTTTGTATTATTCACGAACAATTTGAATAGCATTACAGATTTTAAAGAAATAATTCATTTCTTAAGTAAATATTAAATTTTATTGTTTAGTAGAACTTTGAAGAAAAACTTTTCGAAGTAGCTAACATTCACCAAATGAATTTCATACAATAAATTAAGTCCTGTGAATAAACCGTGCATATTTGTTCAACATAACTCAGTAAGAAATGTAAATTCATGTAAATATTACGATTTATTATATAACAATAAGAACTTCACTAGGCTTTGTTTTATTACTGTGATGCAGAATTTAATGCAAATTAAATTAATTAACTTTCAATAAAAATGTTTCAAAGTAAAGGTGTTCAATATACTAAAATGTTTAAATTGGGGAATATTTATAAATAGTATTTTAACAAAATCCCATATCTTAAATCTGTTTCATAAAATATTTTATAAACAGGACGTGTCAACAAACTCTGGGATTAATTTCATATTGCAGTAATATTAGATTCACTTTTTTTTTTTTTTTTAATCCGAGGATAAATCACTCTGGCACCATAATTTAAAAATTGAATCCTGACCAGGCTATTATTTATCAATGATTTTTTATATATTATTGGTTACTAACGGAACAATTTATGCTTTTAAACTCTGTTGTAGCTAGTTCTGAGTGCTCCTGTATCAATATTCATTGGGAAAAAGAAATAAAGAAAAATAAATAAAGAAAAAGAGATAAAAGACTCTTATTTCTTTTGAAATAAAAAGAAATAAGATTATTATTTGAAACAGAAATAAAAGACTTTTGTGCCAGGATATAACTCCTTTTAGGGCCCCTATTACTTGGGGACCCCGTATCATTGATATGGCTGATGCTATGCTCCTGCATTTGAGTGTTATGTATTTAATAAACGAGAAAAAAAAACATTTGTTTTGCCTAAGCCTCAATTAGGCACGCGAATCTCTCAGATACACAGCCAAATTAATTTCGGTGTTGCCGACCCCCATCCCACCCTTCTTCTACCTGCTTTTCGTCACTCGCCGTACGATTCAGTATCAAGGACGAGGACTATTTCTGCACACTTAGGGCGTCAGGGTCCATTGAATCTGATAGATGCCGCTTGACCAACAACGTCAGTTCTAATGACTTAGTACTATTTCGTTAATTTTAATTTTCTTTTCTTGTAAAGTAGTTTAGTTTACTGTTTTATACGAAAATAATTCGAAACAAGTATTTTATAAATTCTAGTAGTATTAGGTATTTTTTCGGCTTTTGCTGAGAGGTGAGATACATCTAAGGAATGTCGCGTGCCTAGCCAGTGACTGTATTTTATTCAATCCTCAATGTAGCTGGACTTAACTCCCAAAGTATCTATATGGGAATCAGAATCACTCAGATTCCCAAATACAGGAAAATCAGGTCACGTGCTTTTGAAAGAGCCCTTGCGAAGACTTTCTAAGTGTAGCATTCATGTGCTTCCTTCATTTTGACTCAGGATTAAAGAAATTTCTGATATACAACGCCCCATTCAAGAAGAAAAACCAAGAGAAACATCAACAGGAACTTTGAAAAGAAGATCCTGTCTTCTTTTGTCAGGTCATCAAGAAAAGATTACTAAAATTTTGTAATGCATTATACGACAAATTCATGCCCCTTGAACACTGCAAGATTATTTGTAAAGATTGCAATATGACAACTTAAAATGTAAACAATGGTGACATGGTGATAACTAACCATTATGTGTTTGATGTTTTTCGTATAAACATCTGAATTCCTGATTCTATTTTAAATATTATTTTATCTCTGATATATTTTAAGGTCAAATATCACCAATAAAATGATTAAATAATCTTCAAACGTAAGTATGAGGTGATGCATCTGAAACATGCCGCGCGCCTATGGATGGAACTTTTTGTAGCGTGCCTAGCGGAGGTTCAATGAAATTTCTCTAATTTTAGAGATGATAATGCCATACTTCTACATATTGCATAATTATTTATTGGGAGAGAAAAAAAAATAAGATAAGTATTCACGATTTATATGCTAGAAAAAAAATATTCTGGTTTCAGTATGTAAGTGGCTACTTTGAAATATCTAAACGAAAAACTAATGTGATCAATATAAGTCAGTGCTTCTCAAAATTTCAATGCTTGCGACTCAATATTCAATCCGAGTTTACATCGCGCCCCCCTTCCATACATTAATGTATAGAATTCAATTATACTGTGAAGCAGAAGCTACAATACGACTTTATTCTCTTAAGTGTCACCGGCGTATATAAACATCTCACTCAGTCAAGCCATTAATTACCCCAGACGTTTATATACGTCTTTTCGAAGAACGATCTTTTCTGTGCACTGCTATCCATAAAAAAATTCCGAAGGCTTTATAATGCAATAGAAGGAAATTGACTGTGTTTGCGAAGGATTTACTTATTTCAGAGAGTTTGCTTATTGTGAATTGCTCCTCCCCCACCCCCCAATACATCCCATACGCGTGCCTACATTGAAAACGGTGGCATTGGGTAGCGAATCGCGTAACTTTTAATCAGCAGTATAAAGTAATTAAATTTAAACCGTATATATTATCAATATAAGTGTTAATTTGGCAAACCCATGGGGTCACTGGTAATAATAAAACTTGTTCTTAAATTAGTATTTTTAAATAATTTGTAAAATACATTCTGCAGTACTGATACATTTATAAGTGTATTATGTCAGTGTAAATGTGAATTTTATTTTTTATTATGTTAGAACATATTTTGTTTTTTTACTTTCAATAAATAAATATTTTTTTGAAATAATCTTTTGTTTTCGACTTTTCAATATGCTTGCTCCCCCCTCGTAAAGTTGTCATGCCCCACAGTTTGAGAAACTCTGATAAAAGTCTTCTAATTAAGAAATGAGGACTAACAATATAAGTGTGTTATTTTATTTATTAAATAACTCATATAAATATATATATGATATTATTGGTAACAATTTAGTTCAAAGATATTAAAGAATGGTTGAGATTCAAAACTGATTTTATTATTTGTTTTAATCGAGTGTTTTTAGAATAAATTGCAATTATAGCAAGTACCTTCAAAAATTATTTTAAAAATCACAGAAATTCACATTTTATCTTTTATTGACACATTAAAAAGAATAATTACATAAATCAGTGAAAACAATTTAAGGACAACTACATGAGTTTTATTTCTAAAAATTATAGTGTCATATATTTTTTACAGTCTCTTTGGGAATGTTTTTTAACCAAACAAATCAAAATTGTACTGTTCTTTGAATGGGTTAGAAGACTATTTTACGTATTTGTATTACAAATAAGATTTATTTTCGTGGTTGATTTAATAATGATATGGCAATATAGGAGTTGCTTGGATTTATGTCTTACAGAAAAAGAAATGAAATTTGGGGAATATGTATTTTAAGGTATTTTTATAAGAGTAAAAAAAAAAATGTGAAAAACAAAACTTTAGCTCTCACAATATTGATTGCAACGACAAAAGTTTCAGATCTGAAAATAGCATAATTTATTATTTTTTTAATAGTAATTTTCGTGGCAGGGAAATATAATGGAACTGAAAAAGCTCCGATCGCAAAGAAGTCCCCGGTGCTAGGCCGAGATGGAAAAAATGGAAAATTGTACTGGATGGAAAAAGAGCCGAGTAAATGGAAAAGAGCCCATAAGAATAGAAAATTGACAAAAACAACAAAAAATTGTGACTTTTCATTCTGCTTTACAAAATTCTTGCATAATTACGTTCACACAAGATTTAATTTCGCATGCAGCAGTTCCATTTGAGTGAGACTAAGGGATTATGTAAACATGAAACTGAGGCAAAAAAAAAATATGGCATAAGATTATTTTTTTTACAAAAGACATCACTTATGAGGAAGCGTTATTATGTATTAGGTAGATTTTTCGCAGATACATTTGGGAAATGATTTAGTAGACAAACTTTGATTCGCAGTCAATATTCATTACTGTACACTCTTGCAGATATTCTACAGAAGTATATTTTAAAAAGCAAGGCTGAAGTTGAGTTGAGTTGAGTTTGGTGTTTTATGCCGCAAGAGCCAGTTTTGGCTATACTGCGCCAAACATTCATAGGACTGTGGTCTGGACAGGAAAATAAGAAAAGAAATTGGATGACAAGATTGAGGGTCGAGACTAGAGAAGGATCACTGGGGTACCTTGGGGTCGTGACACCCCCGTGTTTACCAAAGATAAGCAAGGCTGGATAACGAAGGTACTTGCTAGTTCACATCACGAAAACACTTTTGCATTTAATGTTAGTGTGAAGACATTTTTGCCCAATGCACGTGATTTTTCGCATTAATTTGTCAGTAAACGGGGAAAAGTGTCTCGAGTTTGGTTGGTATCAACCTCATACCAGGGTGAAATATAATAATTTAAAAGCATTTAGAAAAGATAGCTTGATATAGTGTGAAGTATTGAACTCAATAAATCTTATTCCCTTCATATACCGCGGGTACTTGGAAAACGTCTTTTGTTTCTACTTTCTAGAATTTTCATAAAAAAAAAAAAATATTTTTTAAAAATTTGTAGGAATGTAAGTCATACAGGATAAGGAGTTTCAACCAAAAACTTGGTTTGGATTTAAAATTATTGTGAAATCTTGCCTGTAACACTCATTTTCAGCACAAAAAGTATGATCGAAATTTATAGGGGCGCGTTATAAGCCGTATACCAAAATGATAACTTAAAAAAAAAAAATCAGTGTGGAAGAAATTATGCTCCTATATGTATCGAAATACCGTTTTTTTTTAAAGGAGTAGAGCATACCATTATTGTATAACATGAATAGTTTGTCCTTTTTGTCTTCCGTTATACAGGAATTCTGTTTCAACTTCACCGTTAATGTTACTCTGAACTATAAGAAAATAATCATCTTCCGTCCCATCTAGATTTCTGGATAGAATTCTCCAAAATCCCGTCATTCCAGAGATGCTTTTTCTGCCGTCAAGCAAAATTCCCCAAAACAGCCGAGCAGCATTCTTAAAAGTACGGCTCAACCGCTTTTGAGAATCCCACCTGACGGCAAAAAAATACGTGCGGTGCATTTTCGAAGCATCTCCAGAATGGCAAGACTTTACGTGCAGACCACTTAGAGGGTTAAATGCCTTTTTCTTATGGCAGATTTAATTTCATTCTATTATTTTATTGTAGACTCGTACACAGTTTCCCGACTGGCACGACGCGTTTAGTCTAATTTGGTAAATGTGATTTTCCTCCTCCAAAACTCTACATATACTACTGTCATTTTAAATTTGATTTGAATTAACTCTTGATCCACACATCAGACGTTGAAGTTATTGCATTAATCCGCCTGGCATAACTGCAATTTCCGTATTGCTTTTTTCAGCAGTTTTTTTCTATTGTCGGTCATACGGGATCTGTGTACGCACAAAACTAAAAAAAAAAAACTTTGCCAAAACATTCCATATCTTTTAATTTTACGCAGTTTCAATCCATCAACCCTCCTTCATGCACATAGCTTAAACAAGTAACTTAAGAAAATTTTTTTAAGCCAATTCCTTCTTAGATCAACAAAGAAAAATTTTATTTTAGCTACTTTTTATTAAATAGTTACAACTAATATAAATACGTATATACCCATGACATAATCACAGCATTAAGTGGTAATTAATTTTTATTAATTATCATTAGAATATTGTATTATCATCCAAAACAATCGTGAATATAAAATTTCAGGTCAACTGAATGCTTTAAAATGTGAGAAAAAAATCTTTTAAAGTTTTGACAGAAGTCACTAAAAATGAAAACAACGTGGCTTTACCTGTAATTCTTTAAATAATTAGTTTCAGTCAATTAATTTTAATTAATTATAGTAAAATTATTCTATTTTTTACCAAAACAATAGTGTATAGAACATTTCAACTCAAACGAGCTCTTTAAAAAGTGAGGAAAAAACCTTTACAAATTTTGACACAAGTCGTCAAAAATGATGCCAGCATGGCTGTATTTGTAATACTTTAAAATAATTAGTTTTAATCAATTGATATTTATTAATTATATATAAATTACTGTATTGTCATCCAAAATAATCATATATATAAAATTTCAGCTCAATTGAGAGCTTTAAAATGTATTTTATTAACGACTGAAAATTCTACCAAGATAAATAAATAAATATATAGAGATAGTGAGCTAATAGTAGGAATAGAAAAAAAAGAAAAGACTTTTAGCATTGCAGATTCCGACATTGTTTTTCTTTTAATATAGCCCTGGGTCTTAATTTTGTATCATTTACTAAGCAGGATAACACCGCGGGGAAGGGACATTTTTGGTGAGTTGTTGCTTTTATGTTAATCGTTTTTCTTCTTTTCCGTTCAATTGTTTCATTTCCTACCATTAGAAACATTATTGGAGTTTAATCCATATTTCAAATATGTGGTAGCAAATATTTTTATTGTCATTTACCAGCATTGTGTTTGATTCATTTTTTTTGGGATCTATTTTTTATTACTGAAAGGAATATTATGAATCATACTAAAAATATTCTACAGAATTCGTAAAATGTCTCAGGCACATCCTGATTTCTTCTACGATAAGTCATCTTCCTTGTACATTTCTAGAAATGGAGAAAGGGAGCAAAGTCTGTAGCAATGCAAGGGAATGTCCTGAACCATTTTTTCTCCTAACTTTGTTTTCTTGAGCTTTAGGTTTCCTGTTATAGAAGCATTTATATTTTTGCTCAAAAACTTGCAATAATACTTCGAATAAATCATTTCAAAAATAAGAGCACCGTACAGGTAAATTTCAGAATACTTCTGAAAGAAAAGAAAGCATTATACGACATATACTTTTAAAAATGCATTGCGTGTGTGAATGTATAGATAAACGTTATACTCCAGTGCATGTAATACACTGAATTATACAATATTTCCAGATTCTAGTAAGTAATATTATTTTTCTTTATATATATATATATTCACACACACACACACACACACACACATATATATATATATATATATATATATATTATAGAGAAGAGTGAAATTCCCCAAAAGACATGCTTTATGGGGCTTTCTAGGATTCTATTGGTTGTGTCCCCCTAGACAGAGGTGGTACCAAGTCTATAGGGAAGGATTAGTATCTGGAGGGGAAAATCTGACGAAATATTGCATTGATCTTGTATCACCCAAGTTCTCGGTTAAAGCTTACAAACATATCGATTTTTATATTATATATATATAGTAAAATAAAATAAAAGTGAAGAAGTACTAGAACCTACAGTGCTAAAGCAGGAAGAAATTGGAATTCACCAGACACAACAAATGTAGATACAAAAAAGTCTTTGAACTAAACTGGAGACCTATTATGATTTCTAAAGCTGTCGTTGAATTAGGCCAGTGAATTAGGGTTAACAATGCTTTATGGTTCTAACCTTCCCCGTACAGCAGAAATTTTCGACATAATAGGGGGAAGAAACATCTAAGCTGAAACGTTAAGCCTAATACAACACATGGAAGAAAAACATGATAAAATATTAAAATGAAATTAAGAAAAGAGAACAATAATGAATCTTTCAATGACAGGAATAATAATAAAAAAAATCATATAGAAAAAATTATGATAAAAACTTACATGTAAAATAAAAACTGGAAATCGAAAATTCAACCTTCTACTATAAGATCCCATGCGAAATGGCGTAAAGGATTAAAACGACTACACGAGAAGGAAAATACCGGGGTGCCACCTAGATAGTTATTTTGCAATTAAACAAACCACAGAGAATTTTTTAAAAATAAACTAAATAAAGGAAGTTTTAAATAAAATAATGAACACAGTTAAGAATAGATTATATCAAATAGAAATATATCACAAAGTAAATATGCTTGGATGAATATACTAATAGATATATTGCAATTAAAATAATCGCTTAAAAATTCTAAAATATTTTTTTAAAAAAAATTAACTAAATAGGAATTTTAAATAAAATATTGAACTAAGATAAAAATAGATTTAATTAGAAATAGAAATATATTTATAAATAATTTTACTTGGATAATTGTATTCTAAACAATTATTGCAAAAATTCACAAAATTACTTTAATTTAAAATGTAATCAGTAACTAAATCCTTGTTTCTTTTTATAAAATTTAAGATAATATTTCTAAATGTTGATAGATGTAGGTTACTACCCCAGAAAGGCATTTTTATAATCTTAAAATCAAATGAGTCTTTTTTATCAAAAATATTACTTAATAGCAAATTATTCTTAACATTTAATTAAAGGTCCATAAAGTTAGCTGACTCATTATTATAATTAGTTTTTACTAATTTTAAATAGTGGGGATACTAATTAAGGTTAGAAATAAAGTCTACTATATTACTAAATATAATTAAGTCATCTATGTATCAAAAAATTTAACAAGATTCATAACTAATACTTTCATTTTTATAAAAATGCAAGTAAATATTTGCTAAGCAGTTGCTAGCTGGTCCTCCTTGTGGTAAACCTTTAATTTGCTGATAAAAAATAGCGTTATATATATATATATAATATTGTTCCGTTCTTTAGAAGAAAGAAGTTTTAAAAATGAAAAAGTGCTTAGATAATTTTAACAATTAAGATGTCAGGTATGTATGTCACCAATAATTATTTAATTATTAAATAAAGACATAGTTATGAATGCATGCAACAAGTTTTGAATACTCTTCCGCTTGATGACCTAAATATCTTTAGATATCTTTAGGATTCTGAATTTTAAAATAATAATTAAAATAAGGTACTTATGGAAAATGGGGAAAAATATTATTTGGAAAAAATTTAAGGAAAAAGTTCATTAATAAACATTATTCAGCTCATTAACTCCTTCATCTCATTATTCAAAAATGACATTGGAGTTTGAAGGAATTATTTTTCTATTTGTGTCTTTAGTTATTTTTTTTTAAAAAACCCAATCCTTTTTATAGAAATATAAAAGGACAAAAAATCATTTTTTTTTATCTTTTTCAAAAGCAAGAATAAGAAATTTTAATTAAAGTGTATTTCCGCAGAAGATACGCGTTCTTCCTTAAATGCTTAGCATTACTTTTGAAATCTGATAAAGAAAACATTTTTCTTTTCGTATGTAGCGAACTTTACGAATGTCTTTACTCTTTTTTAAAAATAAAAAAGGTGGAACTTGGAAAGTTTTAAGAGCAGGGAGATTTTTTTAAAACAAAAAATAGCACATTTCATTTTTCTATTTTTTTCAGAGGTGACTCAGCAATACGTTAATTTGTTTATAGAATATTTCTGCAAGTAAGGAATAAAAAGATAACATTAATCCTTTACAGGATGGACAGCATTCATATTAAGCAAACTTTCCTGTAACTGTTCTGATGCCATCTGATCTAGAGTGTGTCATATTAAGGGGACGCTGAACTATTAAAACTAATTTCTTAAATTGTTATCTTAATCAGTTGAAAAAATGGAATCTATATAGTAAATGATTATTATGTTTCATAGTTTAAATTTATTTTTTTAGAAAAACTATTATAAACTGATTTTTTTTAAAAAAAAAAAATTAGATTTTTAAAATATATTTAAAAATGTTCCTTGCGCATTAGTTTTTAAGATACGTTCATAATTTTTGTTTTATACATAGATGGGCTACAACAAAATATATCTGTGCATGGATTCTAAATCCGAATAAAATTTGATGAAAAAAAGATAAGTTTTCTATATTATATGTAATATTTCACCAATTATCACACATTCAAAACAACAAAAAATATGATCCGTAAATTTTTAAAGAAAACTTATTCACAAATTTGTGAAATATATCATCTTACATAAGTTGTGAAAATTTTAAAGAGATGTGACATAATTTGAAACGCAAGGAGCATTTTAGGTAACAATGAAAAAGGAAAATTTATAAACTAAGAAAAGTGCATTTTAAACATTTATTTAAGTAAAATAAAAAATAATAGTTTATAATTACAAATTAAAATGACAAAGCTTTTGACAGAATTATTATATGAGTTATAAGGAATATTATTAGTATAAAAAATCAAAACCGCAATTTTGACTAAAATTTGACATTTTGAAGGTCCACCATCCCCTTAAGACTAACAAAACTCATCATTGCAATGAACAAGGTTGTACTCCTGTCGTTAGCCGTAGCTATGAGCACCATACAGGTGACAGTACAATTTGGCTCTGTTCTGCCCAATTTTTGGAGAACACTGTGAGTTCGTTCAGGGGCCTACCACCTCTCTTTTCCTGCCATCAACCTCACAAAACGAAATGCGGCTCGATGGCTATTTAGAGTACCCCCATGCCGCAAAGGTACTATTTACAAAAATGTATGCCTTCTCCGGGATTCGGAACCAAGCCCTAAGGCACTGCAGTCCGTGTCACTATACCAAATGAGTGACAAGCCAACCTTAAGTACTTTTTTTAAATAATTAACTAGGTTAATCAAAACACTTAAATATGCTTTATTTACTAAAATATATTTCTCCATATATTATATATATGGAGTATAAAACATATATACTTCATATATTTCTCAAATAAGAATAAATCTAATCAATTTGTACCATAAATTTGTTCAACAGGAGCCACGTACCTAAATTTATCTTGTTGCTTATAGTTCTTATATATATGGGATTGTAGATAAAAGTAAATATCCTATGATTAGTTTAAAACTAATTTACACTAAAAATTAAATGTTATGATCTGTTTGAAAATATATTACACTCAACATATTTCATTTCTATTTCTACACTCAATCATTTTTTTTAAATCTTTATACGCTAATATATAATCGGTGATTCATAAAGATATATACAGTTTCAATTCCATATAAATGAAAAACAATTTAAAATATTACAATAGTGGCCAAAATTATGGATACTTCTAAAAATGCTTATGTTTTTTTAAAAAAAATTGTATGTTTACAGAAAATGGTACATTTAGCAAAATGCAAAGTCTTATACATCATTTAAAAGAACATTAAATACTAAATTAAATTAAAAAAAAACAAAAAAATCAAATATTTATTTGCGATGCAAAAAAAATTAATAAATAAAAAAATTAAAAAAATGTTAAGCTGCAATAACTTTCGATGCACATTAGTAACAAATGGTAAAAGTGAGTTATCTGTATTTAGTGGGGTAGATTTTTTATTCTTTCGTACAGCTTTTCGCATCGATGTTTCATTGTGCTGAAAATAGTTTTAAGTTCTTACTTCGTTATTTTATGATGCCAGGAAACCATTAAATGCTCAATTAGTTATCTTTTATTCCATGGGTACTTCATTCAGACAAGTGTTTTCAAACGGCGCCACGTTTTCGATATGCTGAAATCGAAATAAATGTGGATGGATCAGTGACTACATATGGATTCCGAAAGTTTTACTTATGATATGAGAAGACAAATTGAATAAAAAGCAAATCTAGAATAGGAAGAAAAAGGTGAACTACATCTGTTGATGATAGAATAATAACATGGCTGTCGGTTCAAGAAGAATGTGATGAATGGTCATCAAAGTGATGTGATTTATGCTGGATTTTCTGTCAATTTAAGAACGATCAGGAGAGTAATAGGTGTTAAACTAAGGTACAAATTTCTACGAAAAAAGCCTTTCCTCAATTTACTGCAAGTAAAAAAATAAGACTACACTGTGTAAAAGTACGCATTAATTAGGGAGATGGTGTGGTAACAAGTATTATGCAACAAACAAACTAAGGTATCGTTATTCGGTCGTGATGGCCTAAAATATGTAAAACGCATAATAGAAGAAGCCAACATCCAGAAAACTGTGAAGTACCCACATAGTTTTATGTTTGGTCATGCATAGCAGCAAATGGTATTGATCGATTTCATATCATTGATGCGACACTAAATGCCAGAAAATACATTCAATCTATTCTAGAATCCAAACTTCTACCTTCCATCAGGGATCTATTTTGCAACAATACTTCGTTTATTTCTCAGCAGGAGTTAGCTCCTTGCTAAACAGTTAAAATTATCGAAAGTGTAGTTTCATACAACGATAATTGAATTGTTATCCTGCGCAAAAAAAATTCTGACCTAAATTCCATTGAGAAGTTGCTCAGAAGTTTAAAACTCTTGTCTGAATGAAGTAACCCAGAAATAAAAGGGAAAAAAATTAAGTATATAGTTTGTTTCGTAGCAGCATGTAATAACAAAGGAAGAGCTTAAATATATAATCAACTGAATGGAACATCGATGTGAAGCTGTATTAAAAAATAAAGACTACGCTACTAAGAAATGATAACCCACTGTTACCATTAGTACTGCAGCTTATAGTTATTGCAGCTTATTTTTTTACAAAATACAAATATTTGAATTTTTGTTTTTGCATTAAATTCTCTTAAAATGATATGTAATACTTTGCATTTTGTGAAACGTAGTATTTTCTATAAGTATATGAATTAAAAAAAAAAAAAGAAAATTTCTAGAAGTGCCAACAATTTTGGCCACTATTGTTTATGTTACTTGTAACAGACTTGTGGAATTATTTAATGTTTTGTTAGAGACAGTCACAGATGTTCTATGTGTGAACCCTTATTCGCACTACGTATACTAAGCCGGTATTCCATTCCCGTCCAAACGCGTGTAAATATATCTGAATCAAGTTCATTGATAGTGGTTGTGATACTCTGCTAGATCATCAGAAAGGGGAGAGACGAATGTTTTGTTCTTTATTTACCCTCACAGGAAGAAATCGCAAAGTGTTCAGTCTGGAGATTAGGATGGTCATTGGATAAGGGGCATGTTGTAGTCTAAAACTGGTCAAATTCATTGGGAAGGGAGATGTTCTTCGAGGTAATGTCGCACGTTGGCCGACCTGTGAGGTTTTGCACATTCCAATTGGAAAGTGAAATTGTCAATGTCGTCCTGCAACTGTAGCATCAAATAAAGTGAGTTTATATACCATAAAAAGTGGCTCCAGTTATATTGTGCTTAATTCAAGAACACAAAAAGCTTTTTCCACTTCAAACCTAGCCGTTTTTACTGGCTAGTTACATGACAAGCATGCTATTGCCTATGCCACTTCCGTCAGGTGGGAGGCACAAATTTTGACAGTACATCTACCTTACGGTTCGCTTAGTATGTGTTTGTCTCTGGTTGATACTGTTTTACAGCATCTTGAATGTGTATATTGCTTTATGAATCACCCTGTATGATGAATAGAATATTTTAGCTAATTACTGAATGATTATTTTGCTCTCAATGTGTGCTTAAAATTTATTTCGAAGCGTTGTACGACTATTTGTTAGTAGTCATTACCCAACCACTTCGCAGGGTATTTTTCATAACAGTCTACAGCTATATATTGCTTTTAAGTTATTGATATCTAAGCTCCAGCATTAAGCTTTTGATTGTATCAAAAAACACTCTCACACATAATTTATTTAATCTTTTCTATTTACATTTATTATTTTACCCACATAAAAGAATTTGTGGAGATAATACAGCATTATAATATTATATATTCCCTTTTATTTTTTCATTAAATAAAATATCATATGCATACATGAAATAAGCTGCTTAGTAAACTGCTTTTGACTCATATTATATCAACATAATAATAGTTTACATCGAAAGTAAAATATTATTTTGTAAATTTTACATTGCAAATTAAAATATATAAGATGTTATATACATAACTTGAAATGTTTACTGATGTAGAGTACACTTAAATCCAACGTAACTGGGTATACATAAAAGTCCTTTTGCATAGAATTCTAGATTGTGCGAAGGCCTTGGCGAACCATAGTAGTAAATATTATCTTTGCTAAAGAAACTCAATAATCTGAAATGAGATAAGGCACATATATATGTGTGGGAATCCAACCAAAATCTTCCAAAAAGATTGGATTCTTCAGATGGCAGGGTTTTTATGGCGTGGTGTCTAGGGGTTTTTAGGGTGTATTAGTTAATTTCGCGCGAAATAAAATAGACAACATAGTTCAAGAAAGAAACTAGTTAAAAACTAAATAATTTATTAAGAATTATAGGGGAGTATTTACATGGGGAATATTTCAAAAGAATAGGAAAGTTCGATAAGCATATTTCGGAAGAATAGGAAAGTTAGATCACATTACTTTAAGGGAGGCAATTGAGATTAAATAGAATTCATTATGGTGCTATTAAGACTTACCGCCTGGCGCGGACGAATGATGGAACTCGTTATGGTACTATTAAGATTTACCGCCTGGCGCGGACGAAAGTGCGCTGACGCGCGAAACACGACTTCTCTCGACGAATGTTAGTGGGCCTCTGGCGAAGAAGGTTCATGTCGGCGTTTTTTAAAAAGGACGCTAGATGGCGTTGATGTGGAATACTGTTTTGATTAGAATTGCCGATCTCGGTAAATGTGATATGATCTAACTTCTTACAAACGGAATATCCTACAAAATCACCCTCCTCTGACTTAGCTGGTCTCTCAGCTCTTACAATGTTGAGAGCTAAATTATTTACTAAAGAAAGCTAAATTGGATTCAGCTATAACCATAAATTTTTAAATACATGAATGTTTATGCAATAACCAAAAAAAAATATTGTTCTTATTATAATAAAATATACAGATGAAAAGATG
>BMAV01027401.1:0-73527 GCA_019973955.1 Trichonephila inaurata madagascariensis | reverse complement strand
TGAAATTTTTTCACTTTAGATTAGAAAATGTATATAAAACTGTTTTAAGAATAGTATTACAATAAAAAAATATTTAAGTACAATATTTTTACAAAAAATGAACATAGAATGACCCATTTTCAAAATAGACTCCTTTTGTGAAAAATGCTTCTATTATAATAATATTTTGCCTATATATAGCTCAGACCTCTGCAGAGGTTCAACTAGAATTTTGAAATATATAACTTAGAAGTGGGTTTATCCATTTTTTACGACAACGGAAGGGAAAAATTTTTTAAGAAAAACAATCGATAGTTATTTCAATGGGTTATAACTCTGAAAATAATGCGAATTTTTCAAAAATCATAGTTGAGCCTCTGTACAGAGGTCTGAGCTATATACAGACAAAATATTATTATGATAGAAGCATTTTTCACAAAAGGAGAACATTTTGAAAGAAAGGTTATTCTAAGTTAATTTTTTGCCAAAATATTGTATTTAATTATTATTTATTTATTTTTTTGTCAAAATGTCCTTAAAACAGTTTTATACTAGTATTCTAATCTAAGTGACACTAAATATCATGAAAATTATCCATTTATGCGCTTTTTTAAAATCACGGTTCCGAACGTAGTCGGATACCTTAAGGCTGTTTTCGGCTAATGTTAAAGATAGGACCCAAATTCGTAATATTTTTTCGGATATAAAAGTACTCAAACATTAATATTATATTCTGGCTTCACTATCCTGAAGAGAATTACTTATTTTGTCATACTACTCGTTTTTATCCGAGTTTACACATTTTTTCTTTCAAAAAATGTATTTCGCATTTTTTCTCCTGTACAGTAATGCTAAATGAGCTATCCTTGTTCATATTGAAAGGAAAAACGGATTATTTATGTAATATTTTGAAATTTTAAAAAACACTATATTATAAACAAATGTCTCAAATTTTTATAAAAATTGAGATATTTTTTTCTGTCCGAAAATGTGCTCTGCTTTAAGTTTACGCTATTGTGCATATGGCGAAAACCGCCTTAAATAACGAGGACAACGTCCGAGTAGGTAAGCTATTCTTCAGAACTTCTGCATCAAACCAGGCGAGGCCATCACTTTAGATTTATTATATACGCACATGCAGTATCAAACATTATTCCAATTCAATGATATTTCTTAAAAAGGTATTTAGGTATAATATTAAGATTAATACATGAGCATTATTCCAAGAACAAAGTGTAAAATATAAAGAAAAAATGTTTTGGGAGAAACTAAATACTATGAAGAAATGCCATACTATTCTAAAATTTCAGACTTAGGAATTGTTTTATAATATGGTGTCATAACTATAATGCTTGAATTCGGCAAAATGTGATGAAGTTAAATATAGTAAAATCCATTTTATATGGTATGGTGAAGGGGAGAAAATAGAGTAAAAGAAAAAAAAATCAGACACAGTTCAAACAAAAGGATAAATTTTGGAATGATATGCAATGCATAATAGTAATATTTGCTAAAAATTACACATCGACATACTATCAAAAAATTTGCATACAAGAAGACATTCACAATTCTGTGAATAAATATCATAGTTTGAAGTAGTGCTTTTCTCATCTTTCTTAATTCAACATTTTCTTTTCAACAAAATGGAATATTTTGATCATCTCTTAATGGCGAGATATGCTTGTTTCATAAAAATAATATACTCCTATAAATGTTTTTATATCTTATCTCTCGATAGAATATAAAAGAGTTATACGAGTATATTATATTTACGACTGGCTTGAATCTTAAGCCAGTAGTAAGCTTTTAAAAGGAATTACCAATGGATATCGTATTAATATGCTTTTGAATTTAATGCAGCAAAATAGATAGTTCTAAAGTTTTTTAAACTCTTAATAATAGCTATTTTGATGCAGCTTATTAAAATGTAGAATATTTGCTTTTTTCTCACTACTTTAATGTTCACACGAACTTACGTGGGCTTTAAAATAGACTTGCAGAAATATGTATCGTTAACAAAATCTTATCATTAAAGAGCTTATCATCTTTTTACTTCTTTAACAATTTGCTTTTAATAATCAATTAAGATTAACTCGAGTCAATGTTTAAGCAAATTTTAACTTTGTTAATATTTTTAAGAAATTCTTAACGTAGCTGCAACAGTTCTAAACAAGGTTGCTCCGTTCAAAAGAACAATTTGTTCTGTTGAAAGTGTGAGAGTTATATTAAAGTTGTATTATAAAGTACGAGGGCTATTGGCGATGGACCATTCCTTTGAACCATTGTCACATGAGAAGACGATACTTGAGCTAGCACCCCCTCTCCTAACTACCACACCCCACCACGGGAGGACATTGAGCCTCAACAGATTTAACGTTCATTGGCTCCTATACACAGCGGGTCTTCAGTAGCACAAGTGGCGGTTAATAAAATTACGTTTGGCCGTGGCTGTATTTAGAGTTGTCCGTGTCCTAACAAATGTTAGAACTTCGGTGTAATGTCTTAATTTTCGGAGAGACCATTTCATTATTATGATTTTTGCTAGTTAAACATTGACCTCCAAATGTTTCGGAACTACTTATTTCTTATGTCTAATTAATTTGAAAATGAATGAGCACTGAAACAAGACATTTGACAATGCATCAAGCAATTTTTTGTTGCATATGACAAATAAGAGAGAAATTTTCACAAATTTAGTACGAACATGGTTTTTAACATAAAAAGTAGCCCGTAATAAGTCCCTTTTTGGAGAAACCAGTACATCACAATTTTATGTGGAAAAATGTCGAGAAAACATTACAAAAATGAGCTCTAATAAGGAATGTGCCCATCCCTAACTGCCACACATTGGCGGCATCGACTTCCCGTGCAACCAATTAAGTTGTCGGACAGCGAATCGGAAAGCGAAGACAAGAAATGGAATAATCCTTGTCTCAATACTTTTCTCTCACATGAATAATCGAAAAGCAATTGTAAAGCAACACCATTAATGAAAACCCCTAGTTTGTTCACTGACCTCGTTAAGAAGATAAGAAAATACTAGAATAACGAACGGCAGAAGTAGAAATATTTAAAGGAAACCATGGATGGTTGAAGAAATTTAAGCCAAAAATTTAGAACAGCGTAGTAAGGCATGGTAAAGTAGAGCAAGCTCAGACGCCGAGGCAGTAAAAAACTTCTCCATCATCGAGAAGCTTCTAAATTTCTCCGTAGTGCCCGCAACAATAAATTTTTAAGGTTTCCTTTGGAAAAATATACCAAATTGTGCCGTAATAACAAGTACAGAAAATGCATTGCTTGTTCACACAAGCTAATGAAAGACTGTCTCACACTGATATTTTGGGTTTTGAAAATAAGGTGTCTTGAAAACAATTTCACTGCTTACTTACCATTGAGAAAGTCCATGAGTCTTAAGAATGTAGGTGTATAGTTCAGAATATTGGGCTAAATGTGACATAGATGTTAAACAGCTGGATTTGAGTGACAAGCAACACTTTAAGTAATTGAATCAAAGAACTACTTACTCCTATGAAAAAATATTGGCTTTAAGGTATACGACTACGTTCGGAACCGTGATTTTGCAAAAGCGTATAAATGGATAATATTTATGATATTTAGTGTCACTTAGATTAGAATACATGTATATAAAAAATTGTTTTAAGAATATTATTACAATAAAAATTACTTAAATTTTTAATATTTTGACAAAAATGAACATAGAATAGACCAGTTCAATATTCTCCTTTGTGAAAAATGCTTCGTATAATAATATTTCGCCTGTATATAGCTCAGACCTCTGTACAGAGGCTCAACTAGAATTTTTGAAATATATAACTTAGGGGGTGGTTATCCATGTTTTTACGACAACAGAGGGAGAAATTTTGAAAAACGCCGATAATTATTTTTAATTAGTTTATAACTCTGAATATAATGCTAATTTTTCAAAAATCACATAGTTGAGCTCTGTACAGAGGGTCTGAGCTATATACAGGCAAAATATTATTATAATAAAGGCATTTTCACAAAGGAGAGCATTTTGAAAAAGGTTATTCTAAGTTAATTTTTTGCCAAAATATTGTATTTAAATAATTTTTTTGTCAAAGTGTCCTTAAAGCAATTTTATACATGCATTCTAATCTAAGTGACACTAAATATTATGAAAATTGTCCGTTATGCACTTTTATAAAATCACGGTTCCGACCGTAGTCGGATACCTTAAACGAATTATCCACTCCATGTATTGCTTGTTATGGACAATACACCCACCCATTCTTCAGGTCTATGACATAACTTCCTTGAAGAAAAAATTTAAAATTATCAACAAGTTATTTAAAATTATCCAGTTAATGTATCAGTAGAAACTCTTAAATAAAGTACTTTTCAAGAGTTGTTTTGAGGTGACTAAAGGTGTTACTTTCACTCCCAGAGTTTTGGAAATAGTTTTTTCATATTGTTGTCTACCTCAA
This sequence comes from Trichonephila inaurata madagascariensis, assembly GCA_019973955.1. Classification (NCBI taxonomy): domain Eukaryota; kingdom Metazoa; phylum Arthropoda; class Arachnida; order Araneae; family Nephilidae; genus Trichonephila; species Trichonephila inaurata. The sequence goes on along the minus strand of BMAV01027401.1, from coordinate 69,082 downwards.
AATGATAAAACATGCGCGTAAAGGGATTGCCAAGAGAAAGAGTTTCTCTTGGCAATCCCTTTGCCACTGTTGAACGAGACTGTACCTCTGAAGCTTATAGCTAACGAAATTGTGTCTTTGGCCAAGACCATAGGACTAGAAATGGATGAAAATGATATCGATGAGCTTATGGAGGATCATAACCAAGAACTGACCACTGAGGAACTTATGGAGTTGCATTGCATTTCACAGAAAGAAATTCTGGCGGAAAATTAATTTATCAGAGGAGAGGAAACAACAAAACAATCGATTACTGACGCATTAAGAGAAATGCTGAAACGTGGGTTGATTAATTGATTGAATTTTATTAACGTCACTCTTTGCAGAAGCACGAGGGCTCTGAAGTATGGGAAATTGTTGCAATGCACATTGAAAACTATTGTTCTAATAATGCAGTGCTATGTTAGAATAGTCATTGTCTGTTTTCAGGGAGGCATATCCGAAAATCCACCAGCAGTCTTAATATTTACAGATTGTTCAATTGTCTTAAACTTTAAACAACAGATAGAGAATAAAATAATATAAAAGATTAAGTAAATAATTAAAACATGGATTAAAAATCAATAATATAGCCCTTTAAGACCCAGCTTGCACTTGTGCGGGTTAGACATTCTAATCCCTTTAATACTCGAAACATTTTATGTTTCAGTATTACATTCTTCACCAGGATAGTAACACTATGCGCACCCAAAGAGATGAATAAGCAATAATAAACTTTTCCGGAAGTAGAGGTTGTTCAAACGCAGTTAGGGGTCTCAGGTGTTAGGGACATTTTGTTTTGAGAGGATTTGCTTACCACGACTCACCCCTGGAGCTACAACTGATTATAGGTATTTATAGAAACGTAGTTCAAAAAAAGATAATGTTCAATAACAGGCATTGCGGTTTCGCTGTGAGAGTACCAGTTACTGAATGAAACAACGACCTATATGACTTTTCTAGATTGTTGGTTTGTAGTAAAGAATTTCTTTAAAAGTTTACTCAGGCATATTTTTTAATTGGGGTGGAGAAGGTTTTCCGGGGTACAGGGTTTATAAATTCGCATTGAGTACTGACCATATTATTATGAAATTACTGTTAATAATGTTTTGTATCCTTTTGTTACGTTGTGCTCTATATAAACCGGCTTAACTCCTCTACTTGACTAAGAGATGTTTTGTTCCGGTGGTGGGATTCTACGGTAGCGGGCGGAAAGTACTGAAGTTCTGTTCCTTCATTGGTGATCCCTGGCTGAACTTTGAAAACGTAACGCTTTTCGCGCAGCTATCGTGGCGCCATCTATCCGCCGCAAGAGCAACCAAAAGCTGTCAGACACACGCATGACTCAGCAACGCAACCGTTGAATCCCCATGAAGCATCAATCAACCACATGACGCGTGCCGGTCGAGAGCCGTAAGTCCGCGGCGCCAGCTAATCAACCGTCGGGGCACGCCCCGGTGCAACAACAACAACTCACACGCTCGCCGCGGCAGCTGAATTTGAACAGACAGCTCATCACCGGCTGCCGGTGGGGGGTGTGTGGCAGTATTATCTTTATAAGCTAGCAACGGCCTCGCTGGTAGTGTCCGTTTTACTCCAGCGTGATTCATGCGCTTTTACGGCAGAGGTGCGGTTCCCATAATCCTTCCCTAATCACTTCCATCTTAAAACCCTGTGCTCATGTAATAGACCACAAGGAAATTACGTTTCTTCCCGTATGGGAGACTCTTTTGCGGTTGCCATGAAACGGCCTGTAAAAGCTTATCTAAAACCTACTTTTTCCAAGGAATTAAATAACTGCTCCATACTATCCTTCTCCGTCTGTTAAAATTGAAGTCTCCACTTTTTCGCTCTAACAGTGAACGCTGCTGGGTACGCACTGCGGTATTAAGCAAGTGAAAGAATCCATCATGTATACCGAGGTGGAATAACTCGTTTTGACCAAGTTGCAAGAAAGCACGCGGCGAGGAAGCTGCGAGGAGAAAAGTAGCGAATCGATTTTTCACTTGAAATTCATGAATATAATTTTTTAATTGTGTAAAACTGTTTTAAAAATACGTTAAAATGCTTTAATTATTTAATTCATTTTAAAATACTTTCAAATTCTTTCTTAACTAAGTAACGTGATCTGTGTGTCTTTTTATAAATTTCTAAATTATATTGAAGCATTTGCGGCGATGGAATGAAATTAACATATGGGAATTATAAATTTCTTTAAAGTCATTTTGAGTTCACCAGGGGGTGAAGCTCTGAACGGTCGGGCCACATTTGATTCCTTAATTTGTCTTTTTGGCGTCACTCTGGAAAGTACTTGCTTTTCTAGAGTGGCCATAACAGGCAGGCTGTAGAGCTTTCAAAGCATGTAAGTAAATCTACTTCCAAAGTGTTTCCAAACTGCTTCCTTTTGCCAAAAGTCATGACTTTGAAATAACGCCATGTTTAAAAACAAGTTCAGGAAAAACATCTTTTAAGCTTTATCTTCATTCAAAAATTTCGGCAAATTCCATTCTCCGAACATCCAGTTTACGGGTGGTCCTTGCCTAATTAAAGGCAGTCGAAAAAATAGAAATGTTTGAATTTTTAAAATATCAGGGAAAACTTCTTTATCTTTTTCCATTCATAATTCAAAGTTGGATTAAAGTTGCTCCATGGTATCTTGAAAATTGTAGGCTATCTTTTGTGATGAATTCTTTTGATTCCATGCCGGTTGTTCGGAAGAACCGTCAAATATAGAGGCTCACTTTCGCCGAGCGATGAATATTTTATTCCCGACATGCATCGCTTCGAGATTCCGCACGCATTCCGGGGCCAGATTCTTGTAAAGAAGTAAGGGTGCTATCGCTTTGGCCAGCAAGTGGCGGAATGATCCAGCTTGCATGATCCACTTTTAGAAGCAGAGTGTCCGCCGAGATTCTGCCTGAGTGGCGGGTTCTATTTTAACTATGTTAATTTTATCCTTGTATTAATTTAAGTAAAGGGATAGAAAGACAAAAGTAGTTGGGTCGGGAAAAAAGAGAGAATCCAGGCAGTGGCGTAACGGAGAATGAGAATATTATTAGGGTCCCCTAACGCGGGTTCGCTTTTTGGACCCAATACACAATATGTCATTTCGATTTTAGATTTCCCTAAGATACAAATACCACCAATACGAGGTGCGCATTACACTTACTGGTCTAAGTCAAAGCGCACCGAAGTTTAAATAAGTTTTGCATACGTAATCATATATAGATGACTTTTGTCATTGTATACAATTTTATAAGTCCAGTGCGCAATGTAATTATTTACAAAAAATAGATTTTTATTCTTTAATTCAATGCATTACCGTTGATGATAATTATACAATTTATTAAGTTCTATAAGAATTTGTCCTTTCTCAATTACTTTTCCAGTTAAATATTTATATAGAAATTCTCCCTAAGAATATTTTTAAAGAATATTACATGTTTCATTTTCACCTTTATTGGGATTAAGAAAGGTCCTAAAACACTGCCGCTTGCAAGAAGAAGAGTGGCAGGAGAGAGTCCTCTTAAATAGGCTCCGATTCATGGGTATTTGGCTGGGGGGAGAGAAACTGCAGCGTTTTGTGTGGTGAAACATACTGCAACTCCATGTTTCCTTTGAAAACCAAAATCACTATTATTTATTTATTTTTTTTTTTCGGTGCTTAGAAATTTGTTCCAATACTATTATATATGGTTAGGTAGCGAAGTAACTGGGATCTTCAAAATTGAGTAGCATAAAATTCGCAGAAGTAACGGCCAGGATAAAAAAAGTAGCAGAAAGTTTTGAAGTGGTAAAATTCTGATAGAAAAGAATCCTTACGATCTGGCAACACTGGTTTTGACTCCCGAACTACATTGTGGGAGCGGAGGATACCGGAGGGCGAAATCTTTTTAAAATTATTTAGAACCAATTTATAAAAGAAAAAAAATGAAATATGTTAAATAAAATAATTGGTATATCTTTATTCAATTTATTTATTGTTCACTAATTACATATTATCAATAGTTGCATGTACACATTTAATTTTAGAATCATTTAATGAGACAATGTACCCGTCATACCTTTTTATTTTTTGAAACTCGGGAGGAGATTAGCATTGAATTCTCATGACAGCCTAAGTTTATGTCATCTTGTTTTTTTGCTTGCATCTGTATTTACTCTTGTTGAATTATTCCATTCAAGAAAAACTTTTCTATATAATATATGTCAAGCCCAGGTATAAGGAGAACAATTCACAAGAAGATTTGCTGTTCATGGGAAGGTATAAGCTAATAAAGATTTTAAAAGTCAAAATTAATTTCGCATCGTCAGAGCTCAGGTGCCTCCCTCTGGAGAGAAAACTGGGCATCAAAATTACTTGCGATAGTTGGGACACTAAATGGTGCCACACATTAAAAGGGATACCAGCTCCTGTGGAATGAACTAGGTCTGCAAAGGTAAAAGAATACCAATAAGCAGCCCCATTAGAAAAAAAAACATAGCAGAGCAATTAAAGATTTTCTTACACAATAGCTGAAGTCTTTTTGTGGCTTCATCTTCAAAACTCTGCAGAGAATCTCTTAGAACAGTGCTTCTCAAAGTTTCAATATACTTACACAATATTCAATCATAATTTTCATCGCTCCCACACCAGCCACAATAACAATGTATTATAAATTCAATAATACTATATTTTGATGCAAAAACTACGATACGACTTTAACCTCTTAAGTGCCACTGGCGTATATAAAAGTCTCACTCCAAGTGCGCTAATTTACTTGAGGGCCACTTACGCCGCCGCCGTCTTTTTTGAAGTACGATCTTTTCTGTGCTCTGTTATCATGAAGTTATTCCAGCTTTGGAACTGCATAAGAACCTTCACAGTGTTTTACGTTGAATTTACTCAATTTCAGAGGCTCTTTTTCTCAGGTTTTGTTTTATTCTTTTCTCCCCGTAACTTTTAATCGGCAGTTAAAGGGATCTATTATAAACCATGCAATTATCAAGATATTGGTAATTTTGGCATATAATTTATATGACATTCCATGGGTCATTGGTAATTATTAAACTTGTTCTTTAGTATTGGTAAATTAATTATAAAATACATTGTGTAGCACTGATATATTTATAATTTTAATACTCAGTGTAAATGTGTATTTTATTTTTTATGTCAGAATGTATTTTGTTTGTTTACTTTCAGTAAATTAATAATTTTTTTTAAAAAAATTTTTTTTGCTTTTTACTTTTCAATATGCTCGCGTCCCCTCGTAGAGTTGTCATGTCCCCCACGGGGGGTGCGCCTCACAGTTTGAGAGAAACGCTGTCTTAGAATAAACACTTTCATTTACTTGGTTTTCCCAATAAAGTAATTCTGTTTTCCTATTAGTGAAAAACACAAGACGAATCTTTGATGTAGCGCGGGAAAGAATTCCCGGCTCAAAACGAATTACTGACTATCTTGGGAAATCGCTATCTTCCTATTCTGTCATAGAGTGTCGGTAACGAAATAATCATTTTTACATGCGTACATATTAACACTTGAAGAATTTATATTTATGGATAAAAATTCATGCGTACTTTGTGTGTATAACGAAATCATATTAAAAATCAAAAAAAAATAAGTTTTTGTTCGGGTGGACTTTTAATGCTATTGTACTCGTCATAAAAGTTAAAAATAGATACATGGAGCTGTGGCACTAGTAATTTGAGGTGATATGTAATTTTTTTATGTAATTTATTTGCTCTAATTATAACATCTTGAGGCATCAAAAATTTGACCCTCTTCAACACAACCAATTTACAACTTCTTTAAATGCATTAAAATAACAAAGGGAGTACTGATCCATATTATATTAACATGAAACATGTTTACAATACAACAAATTTTGGTACAAAGATTTATTTTTATTAAAAACCGTCTGTTTTTATTTTTCTCTTTAATCGAAAGTTTCAATATATATATTGTAACATATTGAGGTAGGATGAGATTAAACTTATAAAAGCGTATTAAAAAGAGTTAATTTGATCAAGATATTTATTAAAGGATCTACAGCAGTGATGTATTAAGACATCTTGAGGCTCTAGACCCCACCTACGGCCTGTTTATGCTAGTACATATATTTTTAGCTGTTGTCAAATACTCGTACAAACGGTAATCCTTAACAAAAAAATGTGCATAACCCACAACCTCAAAACCTAGGCGCCAAACGAATCGACTGATTGTATACTTTTTACAAAGTGAATTATGAGGATGTATGCTGATAAGGTCCAGGCCAGTGTTTCTGCTCAAACTGGCCAGGCGCGCCCCAAGAGGAAACGCGAGCATATCAACAAAAGGTTAAAATTAATTTACTGGAATGAAAAAAACAAAATACTGAATACAATAAAAATACAGATTTATTGATATGATTTATATATATCATTTGGTGAAAAAAAGGTCATCAAAATAAAGATTCTACTTTGAACGCTCATTATTTATCTTTTGATCTAAAACCAAATAAAGAAAATATTTTGTTTTGCTTTGCTCCTACGATGAGAGATTTTTTTATTACGTTTCTTTTTAACTTAAAATATTACTTTTGCTTTGGCTTTCGGGCTTACTGGTATGGATACTGCATCCCTTTTTAGGGAAGTTGTAAATTATATATAATTCTGTTGCACTTTTTCACAATGTGAAAGAGTTTTTTTTGATACATGGATAAGCATATTGAGCACTTTGAAGGATTAATTGGCCAAGATTTATTTTTTATGGTATACTGAAACATATAATGCAAAAATCGTTAATTATGGAAGCTGTTTTTATTTGCCACCAATGTGACCTTGACAGAGAATCTCTAATATGACAGTCTTAAACAGGGCTAAAATGAATTGATAACATATCTCCTTTTTTTGGAGTGGCAAACGTTTTTTTAGAATCTTAAGGCACTTGTTTAGACCGAGTTCCCCGGCACGACAACCACTATTATTTTTTCAAAAAATATTTTCTTGGTGTGCTGCATTTCCCTATGAATAACAGTGGTTTTAATTGTGATGTTGTACGACTGATTATATGGTTTATAAATGCAAATGAGCAGGAATCTAAAAAATTGGGCATCGCGATCTGAAAAGGAAATTGAAGCTGATCAGAACAAAGGAAACACTTGCTGAAATAATGCATATTAATCATGATGTTAGCGAAGTAAAATTTGAAAACAATAAACATGAAACGAAAGGAAAAATTTTTCAATAGCGCTACATTAGAACTTTATCAAGAAAATATGAAGCCATAACTGTACCGCAAAATGCACTTCACCCTCTCAAAAAGACACAAGCAAGTAAAAGTTCAACAGGATTATTTGTCGATCATCAAAAGGACATTAAAATTACAAAAAACGAGAACAAAATGTGACAGTTTTGCTTACCAAATAACTTTCTATAGCAATGTTAGCAAAAGTGTGTGATTGTCCTTTATTAAGGTCACGCACACATTTGTTCCATTTAGGTTCCAGTTTTTATTGGATATTTTCTCAAATTATGAAAGACAAATAGAAAAATCCGCTGAAATAGGTAAGTATATTTTCTCTTAGTTAAATTATTCACTGAAATTGTGATTTTTATCATGTATATTGAAAATAATTATAAAAAAAGGAATTAGGGGTGCATCACTCCCCGTAGGCCAATAACGTTAGTATCGAGTGCACACACCTGATCCAGGCTTTCTCGCTTTAAATATTAAAAATAGCTGCAATTGTTATTCATTAGAATTTTATATTCTTTTTTTATTACTTAACATTTATTACAAAGTATACTAATTCTACGAGGAGCTTAAAATTACAGTTCATTCAAAACCGTTTATAATATGAGTATTTATTTCAATAAATCATTTTACATTTTTGTATACATTGTCATGCGCGGGTTTACTCTCCTTACAATTAAGCTATTATATCAAGAATAATATATTACATCATTTTTTAAAAAAATAAACTCGTGTTAAGAGTGGGTACTTCAGCCAGTATAAGAACAAGTTTAATAATTATGTTGAGCTTCAGGCTTGTCTTGCAGAGCAAAGTTTTCAAAAGGAGGCTAAAAATTAGAAATTGACACTCAGAGTTATTTTTTGATATTTAGCTCAGATCTATATATTTTGTCTTCAAAGTAGCAATCATAAGAAAATCCGGATTCACAAAGGTACATACACTGCATTGCAAAAATGGTAATAGGATAGAAATGCTTTTGTTTTCAGTGCAGAAAATTCGAAAGCATCCCACCTCTTATTCAGAATTCAAAAGAGTGATTTATTACAAAATTGCCTTCGGTACAAATTCACTGGATGTGAAATCTATGAAGATCTCTTTTTCGGCAGTTGAGAGCTAGCCCTTCTGAAGTATTTTAAAATGGATCCTAACCCATTCGTAACTTGCAATCAATTTGCCCTCGTCTGTGTACTTGTTGATGTTTTATTATCGTCGAATGCTCGCTGTGATTTAAAAAATATATCTATGATTTTTGTTTTTAATCCACTGCGTAAATACTTAATACCGTGAATTACAATTAACGGGAATTATAAATGTGTACTTCAAAGAGAGATTCGGTAGCTAATCGATTCGGCAAGACTGACTAGAATTGTACGAAGTACAGCATTTTACATGATGTTTTTATGCAGACGTCTGTTAGGTTGCCCTAGACTCACATGAACGTTCGCGAGGATGCCAGATGTAATGGATATGATAAGAGCAACTAAGATTAGGCTATTTTAATGACATTTGTACTTTTAGAAATTAATCTTGAAGGAAATAAATCTTTTAATTAAATATTATTTCTCAATCTGTTTCAATTTAAAAATTAGAGAGAGAAAAATAAAATAATTAACCTATTACTTAAAAGTATATATAATTTACTTAAAATATATATTACTTTATAAAAGGTAACATATAAAAAAATTTAATACTTATCTTGTTAATACTGAATTTAGGAATAAGTTTAATAATAAGTATTAGCGACTTCCGTGGGCTTTGTGCTTTACGCAGAGCAAAAGGTTTTCAAAGTTTTTTTTGAAATTGACCCTCTGAGTTTCTTCTTTTTTTCGATATTTAGCTGATATCTATATTTAGTCTTCTAAGCAGCCACCGCATTTTGCAATATGTTCCAATTTAAAAATCAAGAGAAAGGAAAATAACATAATAATTATCCTATTACTTAATTTATTTTATTTGCTTAAAAGTAACATATACAAAATTGTACTTATGTTATTAATTTGTACGGTTTATAATTAAGATGGTGTATTGTAGCTTTTGGTATCCAAGGACATTATTATTGCATTCAGTAATTTATTAATGTATAAGGGGCGCGCGATAAAAATTGTGATTGAAAAGGGGGGCGCCAGTATTGAAAGTTTGAGAAACACTGGTCTAGGCATAGACATGAACGACAGAACCTGGCATAATAAGGTCATCTTGCGGCGCTGTTGCCGAAGTTGGCATGCAAAATCCGAATTTCCTAGTTTTTGGAGAATATGCCAGGGAATAAGATTTTTACGAAGAAAATGAATCAGATTATGATGATCTTATTGGGGCCAAAGACCTGTGCCCGAAAGAGCGGGTGACCCATACCTTATAACGTCAACGGTTTTGCGGCTATTATTTTACATAATTGCAGATAAAACTATTGAGATTTGGTCAGGAGGAAAAACAGCAAGCATACGTTTACTTTGCTGACAGTTCACTCGAGGTCTCTTCGTGAAAATCTTGCGTTTTTTATCTTCTCAAAAATTCATTTGAGATTCAGATTCCATATGCAGTGGGGCCGCGATAGCCTAGTGGTCAAGGTAACGAACTCGTGGCTTGTATATGTCATGAGTACAAACCCTAGTACACCGCTGAAGACCCTTTGTGCCGGGGGACTGATGCATGTTAAATACGTTGAGGCTCAAACGCGATCCACCCGTTGGTGTGGTGTAGAAGTTAAGAGAAGGGTGCAAGCTCCAGGTGTCCTCCCTCGTCCTGCCTCACATGTAGCTGAAAATTGCGATGTTAATACTCTCTCCCTTATTCCATGTATACAGTGAAAAGGGTTTGAGGGTAAGGTTTTGGCAGTAAGAATATTAACTTCAAAAAGGTAAAAGGTTTTGTACTGAGTACTTGGCTTTATATGATTTTTGTAACGTCAAGTGAAGTGTTTCTGTGATTCTTCACACACACACATACGAGATCCTTTCATAAGGGGATAATGTTGTTGCTCCATATCCCACAAAACCAGAACTGAACTGAGCGGATCATTTCATAATTCAGCAGAAAGTTATTTTGTCTGCACAAACCACTTTTATAATGCTGAGAGCGAATAAGAACATTGTAATGTTAAGCATATATGTGTAAGTAATTGAATTTAAAACACTTATTTCCGCACAACTCTATTCCAATAATGAAATATGTACAAAGTAATAATTAATCAAAAGAGAAGAGCTTATTTCACCTAAAAGAATTGCTTTTTTTATGCATAGCTATAGAGATATATTTGCTGTATTGACTTTTGCTGATAAACAAAACAAAATAATAATAAAAATAAAAATATATCCACACTTACTTACGAATATGCATTCAAGCAGTGGCGTAACGGAAAATCGGGAATCGTTCCCAAGTACAAAAATTGCGGAAATTTTTTAAAAAGTAGAAAAATTGCAAAAACGAAAGATCTGGCAACACTGGTTCTGACTCCCGAACTACATTGGGGGAGCGGAGGATACCGGAGGGCGAAATCTTTTTAAAATTATTGCATTCATTATTAAAAAAATAATAAATATGTTAAATAAAATAGTGGTATCTTTATTCAATTTATTTATTGTTCTAATTGCATATTATCAATAGTTGCATGTACATTTAATTTTAGAATCAGTTTAATGAGACAAATGTACCCGATCATACTTTTTTTACATTTTTTTAAAACTCAGGAAGGAGATTACTTGTTTAATTTCATGACAGCCTGCAAGTTTATGTCATCTTGTTTTACTTGCATCTGTATTTACTCTTGTTGATCTTCATTCAAGAAAAACTTTTCTCATAAATATATGTCAACCAAATTATAAAGAACAATTCCCCAGAAAATTTCTTCATTCATGGAAATTTTTCAGCTAACAAAGATTTTTAAAAATAAAAAATTAAACCCAAAAATTTAAATTTCGCATCGTCAGAGCCATTTCGGGAGAGGAAACGGGCATAAAAATTACTCATTGGTATCGCCTAACTGGTGCGTAAATATCGCCTAATTGTTAATGCCGCATTAAAAAGTGATACCAGTTCCTGTGAAATGAACTAGGTCTGCAAAGGTAAAAGAATACCAAAAAGTAGCTCCATTAAAAAAACAGGAAAGTAAAATTTTTTTTCTTAAGTCTTTTGTGGCTTCATCTTCAAACCCTAGAGAACCCTTTTAGAACAGTTGTTCTCAAAGTTTCAATACGCGACCCAATATTCAATCATAATTTTCACACCCCCTAAAATTACAATAAAATGTATTAAATTCAATAATACTTATTTTGATGCAAAACAAGATACGACTTTAACCCTTTTTGGCCATGGGTATAAAAGTCTCACCGGCGCTAATTTCACCGGAACGTTACATATACGTCTTTTTGAAGTACGATCTTTTCTGTGCACTGTTATCCATGAAGTTATTCCAAAAGCTTTGGAACTGCATAAAAGGACCTTGACAGTGTTTGCGTTGAATTTACTCAATTTCAGAGGCTCTTTTTTATCATTTTTATTTATTCCTTTTCTCCCCTTAACTTTTAATCGACAGTTAAGGGATCTATTATAAACCATACGAATTATCAAGATAAGTGTTAATTTTTGTATATAATTTTATATATGACAATCCCATGGGTCACTGGTAATTATTAAACTTGTTCTTAACTTAATATTGGTAAATTAATTATATAAAATACATTGTGTAGCACTGATATATTTATAATTTTAATACTCAGTGTGTGACGTCTCTCGCGTTCTTCTTATAACATAACTCCTACGTTCTTTGACGGCCACGATTAATGGCAAAACTTTTCCAACCCAATACCAAGAAGAGAAACAGGGCGAAAATGCAAATAAGATATACTTTAAAAGGATAGAGGGTTTAGTGAGATTGGACGGCAATCTTAGAGATAACTTAGTGCAGAACAGTTCGGAACAAGTGTTAGACGACCTACAACCAAGGGAAGAAGGATACGCTCATCTTCATTAAAAATATTAATTACTAAGAAAAGATTGATGGGGCCTGAGTATTCTTATCTACAAGTAGCAGAATAAGGAGAGTCTTCAACAAAGGTAGAAGGTTGCTCAATAAAGGTAACTCTTTTAATAGGAAGTTAGATTAAGCAGATAATTAAATATAATTAAGACATTGATCTGGTTATTGCGATCTGACTTGAATATTCAGTTTAATTTGTGGCTTATTCTCACTTAAAGAAAGTTGTTATTTAGAATTAAGTAATTTAAGTTATTCTTAATAAAGTTTGTGTTAGAATCACAAAATGTCTCATCTTTTAGATAATCCCACACCTCTAGCTTACGCGGATCCCTAGGAACATAGCTATCGCAGGATAAAAGCTATGTCACAATAACACCGAACTATATTAATTCTGGATTTAGGTAATGCAAAGAGGATTTAGTATTACCTGAAATGTATTTTTCCGGGTCGGAGAATGGAGTTCCTTGAGACAATAGATAATCAAATACAGTTACTTAAGAGAAATCCCAAGTAATCTGTCATGTGCTTACTTGAAAAGTCATCTCAGGGGCTTTCAAGATTGATGCTTTCATGGCCCCGGATCGGTGCTAGTGCAAGATACAGCAACGAGTTTTACGCGCAACAGGCTGGATGTAAAGCTTTTCCCGCAATCAAAAATAAGAAAAATTGGGCTCGATTTTTCGTCACAGCAGGAAGAAATCGGAACCCACAGACTGTTTACGATTTATTAAAAAATTCAAAAGAATTTAGAACAGGGATGTCGCAGGCGGAATTGGTTGATCATTTTTGGTTCGACTCGAACCACGAATCAGGACTACGTGGAAGTACGCAATCCGCAGAAAACGGTACAACTTTTGGAAGTATTGGCTAAATTCGAAGGAGTATTCTTACAAATTAAAAGGGGATCTACAGAATAGTGATAATGTAGAAAAGACGAGGTCAAAAGAAACGCGCATAGGATGCTACATTTTGATGCTAATCGCAGAAACTGGAGGAATTCTGAGGTTGGGCGTATACCAAATAATGGTAGAAATAATTTTTTATGAGAATAGCCGTCTGCAAAATAATAGAGGGTTCGAGAGAATAGATTTCAGAATGGTGATCCAGAGATTCAACGAAAGAGTTTTAATTTCGAAATAATGTAATTTTTAATAAGAGGACCGTAGAAATAGGGATTCGGTGAAAATTTCAGTCGAGGCGATAGGATGCAAGAAGGACGATTAAATGTTGGCAGCGGTTAAGATCAACCTCAAGAATCGGCAAGAGAAATACCAATTAAGCTTTCTCCGATATGTGTATCACCCGTACAGAACTTCCCACGTTCTATTTTATTAAATAACACATTTTTGAAAGCGCTATGGGACACCGGAGCAGATAAATCATTTATATATCGGAAGAAGTATATAGAAAATATTTTTTTATAAGCAAATTAAAAATCGCGAGGTCAGGTAATAACAGCACAGGGTGCGAAATGCCAAAACATGGGGATTGTAGAATTGAATATTCGCATCAGACAATTTGAAGAACTTGGTTATTTCATGTGTTGACGGATTTGGAATACCCATGTATTCTGGTGTTTTATAAGTGGGTCAAGGATTGTTTAGATTTGATCGAAAATCGTTGAAAATTCCGATTCTCAAATAAATAGGGTGGTTGAATCAATTAAAGGAAAAGGTTGGAAATAGATTTGTCTAAGACAAAATTGGGGTAGGTAGAAAAACAAAACTACAAAATTTGTTTAGTAATTTTAAGGAATTATTCTCAGACAAACCAGGTCTTACTCATGTTTATACCATGAAATTGACACGGGAATAGCCCACCAGTAGTTTCCGAAGCCTTATGAATACGACCGGCGAAACAAGCAATAATTGATTTTCACATACAAAAATGTTACAAGAGGAAACGATTGTTCCAATTCAATCCCGTACGCGTCACCAGTTGTGTTATGCAAGAAAAAATAATGGGTTACCACCGGATAATCAGAAGCATATGAATTTGCAGTAGACTATAGAAATTTAAATTCGATCACAAAGTATCCGCGATACCCTTTACCGTTAATGAATGATTTAATAACGAACATCCCCTATACAACAATAATGTCATCTCTTGATCACAGAAGTGGGTATAGTGGCGGTAAACCCCAGTGATATTGTCAAGACCGCATTCATGTGAAAAGTGGTACTTATGCTTTCAAGCGGATGCCATTCCGTTTTATCGGGGCAACTCCCAATTTTCAAAGGCAATTGACGCAATCCTAAAACCAGTGACGAGTTTGTGAATGTATATGGACGACGTTATTATGAAATACCATCATTCACTCACCATGTTGAGCATTTAAGGAAGTTTTTTTCGTTGTTGCAAGATGCAGGATTGACATTAAATAAAGATAAATGTAAATTTGGGTGCGATGAATTGAAGTATTTAGGATTGAGTATTAGTAAAGAATTTAAAAACGGATGAGACAAGGTTCGAGAGCCGCGCACTAGAATGAAACCACCACGGCTCAAAAGAGGTGTCAGGATTTTGGGTACATGTGTCAGTGACGCACTTGAAATTTATTAAAGTATGTGGATCTTTGTGAGCCACTTTATAATCTTAAACGAAAATTAAAAAAATTCGTCTGGTCAATGAGGCATTCGAAAGAGGTCCAAAAGGCGGCTGTAACAAAAGGCGCCAGTTTTAAAATTACCAAACTTTCAGGAGCCATTCGAGGTTATTTACAGACGCCAGTTCGATCGGTTTTGGGAGCAGTGCTTAATCAACAAAACAGACCCGTTACTGCTACGTACGCTGAACAGCAGAGAGGAATTATACGGTAACCGAGAATGTCTAGCAGTAGTATGGTTGTTGAACAAATTCCGAACATATTTAGGAACGATGCCAATTAAAAGTAATCACAGATCACGCTGCCTTAACACACGCCTAACACATGGCAAAAAGAATTTGTCGAGAGTAGGATGATCAGGTGGGCACTCAAATTAGCGAATTTAATATAGAATGGGAACATAGACCGGAGAACTCAAATGCAGTGGCAGATATACTGTCCAAGGAATCCTGTAGAAGAAGAAAGTATAATAGGAGAAAAAAGTTATTGTGCAATAATCAGGGATTTAGTACTTACTTCGCGGGAACAGTTAATAACAGAACAAAAACATGACCCAGAAGATAGGTCATATCTATAGATATTTAGAAAACCCGGAAGATAACTCGGTTAATACAACGATATATGAGTGGTCGACTTCCGTCTAATTGAAGGCTTGTTATTTATGCGAAACACGCAACGTCGTTAGGTGAAATGCGGATATACATTCCAAAATCTTTAAGGAATGAAATAATGAGAGAATTTCATGACAGGCCAATTGCAGTACACTTGGGAAGATTTAAAACGTATCATAAAATTCGGGACGTTTGTTATTTCCCGTACATGAGAAAATTCATTGATCAATATGTCTCTACATGCCATATGTGCCAAGTTAATAACTATAAAAACGCGTTACCAGCTGGTCGATTAAATCAATTATATCAAATTATCCGAATGAGATAGTGACGTTGGAATTTGTTAGGCCGTATCTATATCGAGAATAAGACGTATCCTTTATATTTTGGTAATAACCGATCATTTCAGCAAATGGGCTGAAATTATACCTCTTAAAAAGGCCTCGTCTCGTATAATAGCGGATATTTTTTTTTGATAACTTTATATCGCGTTTTGGAGCTCCAATAAAATTAATAAGTGATAATGGTCCCCAATTTATATCCGAAATTTTTGAACATTTAAGTGAAAGATTAGGCATATGCATGTGAAGACTTTATTTGCATATAGGCCACAAGCAAATCGGACTGAAAAGAGTTAATCGAGATATAGTGCAAATGATTGCAAGTATGTTAATGATCAACACGATACTTGGGATCCAATTCTTACGTGAGTTTGCCCACACGCTATTCGTACGGCGGTGAATGAAACAACGGGAAAATCACCTGCTGAATTATTTTTGGGTCGAAAATTGATTACCCCATTCAAAAAATTAGTAATGATTTCAGAGGGATCCGAATTCAAAGTTAAAAACATAGAAAAAGCTGAGGGAAGCTGAACTAAGTACGAAAACTAAGCAGGAAGGTGGGAAAGATGTTATAATAATTGAAGACAGAGATATACAAATTAAGGTAAATGATTGGGTCTTATTAGAGACACACCCTTTAAGTTCAGCAACTAATAAAATCTGTTCTAAATTTAAACAAAATTTGAAGGACCCTATAGAGTATTAGAAGTAAATAACAATAATATTGTAATATGGAAATCAGGAAAAAGATGTGGTTAACGTTGATCAAATAAAGAATATTATATCGTCATAGGAAATGTGACGAGGTCGAGTTAAGACAGGTAGCCCAGATAGTATCGAATCACGTCGGGAAACGAGTACTTCGGAAAATGTACATCAAAGATTAAATGAGGTCACACTATGGGAAAGAAAGATCTGCGGTGAAACGTGAGTTAGAGGCAAAAAAGGGATTAATCGCCAATCAAAAACAATATAAAAAATACGGAGATGGGACCGATAAGCGCAGATCACTGGTCAGATCGCTTCCTAGTTCATTTACGAACGAAAGGAAAAGTAAAAGAAAAAAACTCGCTAAGGGAATGAAAAGGTCGTATGGATCGGGGGCAAGTGGACCACAGAGAAAGTGGCACAAAAAGGGACACAATAATATTAACAAAAGACCATTGTCATCCAGTACTATTTATATAAGTAGGAAAAAGAACAAGACGGAGACAACTGAAGTTCAAGATGGAAAGTACAACCTGAGGCCACGCATGAGAAAGGATCAGGAGTCCCGACCGGCCAAGGAAACAAGACCTATAAGGAAAAGCCGACAAGGAGACAAGAATTCCAATGCAGCCAAGGAATAAGAAAGGAAAGGAACAGTGGTAGCACTCGTCATTGGAGATCTATGCGGGGACAAAAATAAAAAATCAGGTTGTATTGTTTCATTTTTTTTTTATGATCTTTCCAACAAGTGGTCTGAAGAATTATTGCAAAAGAAAAGGAAGTCTCGGGCGGTGTTTAAAAGTTATAAGCAAGCAAAAGTTGACACTACAATGTGAGTGTATATTTATTTTTGAACTTTTGACTTGTTAAAATTTTTCTCTTTTTGGAGAAAGCAATTGTAATTACACATCTGTTTGCTTCGATGTATGACTTCGTGAGATCACGACAACAGATCTTTGGTTATTTGTTTTAATGGTTTATTGAAAAATGTTTGTAATTGTATAATATGTATGTATATATATGTTGTTGTATTGTTCCGTATTATGATGCATCTGGTTCAGGGAAACGCGGCGTAGTCAGGGCACTAACAATAATATTAACGGCGCTTTGCGCAGCTCATTGGGAAGTTTTGTGGAACCAGATGTGGGGATGAAATAGTATATTGTGATTTACAAATAGCCTATAATGCATAAAATTGTAGAGAAACTTATTGGTATTATGTAAGCTTATAGATTTGACAAAGTAACTCAGGGAGTTTTTTTATTTCAGGGTGACAGACCCTGAAAATAGTGTCAATAGCTGATATGCAGCCTCAACACGGAACAGTGGAGCCGAAAATTCCAGCTCCATATAAGATTGTCCGGATGCAGAGTTTGGGTCTGCGCACCCAGGAAAAATTCGAGTAGAAAACCTAGGGTGTATAAACATATAAGTTACTTTAAGGTATATATGTAAAAAAAAGTGAGAATGGACCATAATTAAGCAGCAATTATTAATGTTGGCCTAGTTAATGGAATACAAAAATTTATTGTTACGAGTTTAGAATTTAAAAATTAAGTTGAATATTAGAAATTTTATTCTATGATGATTAATGAAAATTAAATCAAGATAAATATTGGAAATTATAGAAGTTAAAATGAGATTCAAGGTTAAATTTAAATAAAGCAAAAAGCGAAGAGTCAGAAATAAAATTTAGGCACGTAATTTATTAAAGGGGCATTGAGAACTCTTAAATAAATCACGTTTTCTTCTAGCGGAGGGTTGTGACGTCTCTCGCGTTCTTCTTATAACATAACTCCTACGTTCTTTTGACGGCCACGATTAATGGCAAAACTTTTCCAACCCAATACCAGAAGAGAAACAGGGCGAAAATGCAAATAAGATATACTTTTAAAAAGGATAGGGGTTTAGTGAGATTGGACGGCAATCTTAGAATAACTAGTGCAGAACGGATTCAGGAACAAGTGTTAGACGACCTACAACCAAAGGAAGAGGATACGCTCATCTTGCTTCATTAAAATATTAATTATAAGAAAAGATTGATAGGGCCTGAGTATTCTTATCTACAAGTAGCAGAATGGGAGAGAGTCTTCAACAAGGTAGGAAGGTTACTCAATAAAAGGTAATATTTTGTATAGGAAGTTAGATTAAGCAGATAATTAAATATATAATTGAATAAGTGATCTAGTTGTGCGATCTGACTTGAATATTCAGTTTAATTTGTGGCTTATTCTCACTTAAAAAGAAAGGATTGTACTACATTTAGAATTAAAGTAATTTAGTTTATTCTCAATAAAAGAAAGTTGTGTTAGGAAATAAAATGTCTCATCTTTTAGACCGTCCACACCTCTAGCTTACGCACTTGGATCCCACAAGACATAACTATCGCAGGATGGCTATGTCACAAGTCTTCTAAATAATGTATTTTATTTTTTGTAAATAGGAATATTATTTTGTTTGTTTACTTTCAGTAAATTAATAATTTTTTTTAAAATAATCTTTTGCTTTTTACTTTTCAATATGCTCGCGCCCCCTCGTAGAGTTGTCACGCCCCCCAAGGGGGACGCGCCTCACAGTTTGAGAAACGTTGTCTTAGAAGAAACACTTTCATTTACTTGGTTTTCCCAATAAAGTAATTCGGTTTTCCTATTAGTGAAAAATACAAGACGAATCTTTGATGTAGCACGGGAAAGAAATCCCGGCTCAAAACGAATTACTGACTATCTTGGGAAATCGCTATCTTCCTATTCTGTCATAGAGTGTCGGTAAAGAAATAATCATTTTTACATGCGTACATATTAACATTGAAGAATTTATATTTATGGATAAAAATTCATGCGTACTTTGTATAACGAAATCTCATATTAAAAAATCAAAAATCACAAATAAGTTTTTGTTCAAAGTAGGACTTGTACAGTTATTACTCGTCATAAAGTTAAAAAATAGAGACATGGAGCTGTGTGCTATTAATTTGAGTGATATGTAAATTTTTTATGTAATTTATTTATACAATTATAACATCTTGGGGCTTCAAACATTTGACACTCTTCAACACAACCAATTTACAACTTCTTTAAATGCATTAAAATAACAAAGTACTCTCTCTGATCCATATTATATTAACATGAAACATGTTTACAATACGACAAATTATGAATACAAATTTATTTTTATTAAAACGATATATTTTTTATTTTTCTCTTTAATTGAAAGTTTCAATATATATATTGTAACATATTGAGGTAGAATGAGATTATAAACTTATAAAAGCGTATTAAAAAGAGTTAATTTGATAAAGATATTTATTAAAGGGTCTATACAGCAGTGATGTATTAAGACATCTTGAGGCCCTAGGCCCCACCTACGACCTGTTTAATTAGCTAGTACATACTCGTACCAGCCGTTGTCAAATACTCGTACAAACGGTAATCCTTAACAAAAAAATGTGCATAACTCACAACCTCAAAACCTAGGCGCCAAACGAATCGACTGATTGTATCCTTTCGATAAAGTGAATTATGAGGATGTATGCTGATAGGTCCAGGCCTAGACATGGACGACAGACACAGCATAATAAAGTCATCTTGCAACTGTTGCCAGTTGGCATGCAAATCGAATTACCTAGTTTTTGAATGCTCGGAAATAAGATTTGACGAAGAAAATGAATCAAATCATGATCTTATTGAGGCCAAAAACCTGTACCCAAGCCCAATTGACCCGTACCTTAAAACGTCCTTGGTTTGCAGCTATTATTTACATAATTTACAGATAAAACTTTTGAGATTTGGACAGGAGGAAGCAACAAGCATACGTTTACTTTACTTGACAGTTCACTCGAGTCTCTTCGTAAGAAATCTTGCGTTTTTTTTATCTTCTCAAAAATTCCATTTGAGATTCAGATTCAATATGCAGTGGGGCCACGATAGCCTAGTGGTCAAGGTAACGAACTCGTGGCTTGTATGTCATGAGTACAAGCCTAGTACCGCTGAAGATCCTTTGTGCCGAGGGGACTGATGCATGTTAAATACGTTGAGGCCCAAACGTCCACCCGTTGGTGTGGTGTAGAAGTTAAGAGAGAAGGGTGCAAGCTCAGGTGTCATCCTCGTCCTCGCCCTTATATAGCTGAAAATTGCGATGTTAATACTCTCTCCCTTATTCCATGTACAGTGAAAAAGGTTTGAAATTTACGGTTTTTTTGGCAGTCAGAATAACTTCAAAAATTAAAAGGTTTTTGTACTAGTACTTAGCTTTATACGATTTTTTAACGCTAAGTGAAGTGTTTCTGTGATTCTTCACACACACACATACGAGATCCTTTCATAAGGGAATAGTAGCCTTTGTGTTGCTCCATATCCCACAAAACCAGAACTGAACTGAGCGGATCCTTTCATAATTCAGCAGAAAGTTATTTTGTCTGCACAAGCCACTTTTATAATGCTGAGAGCGCGAATAAGAACATTGTAATGTTAAGCATATATGTGTAAGAAATTGAATTTAAAACACTTATTTCCGCTCAACTCTATTCCAATAATGAAATATGTACAAAGTAATAATTAATCAAAAGAGAAGAGCTCATTTCACCTAAAAGAACTGCTTTTTTTATGCATATATTTGCTGCGTTGACTCTTTTGCTGATAAACAAAACAAAATAATAATAAAAATATATCCACACCTACTTACCGAATATGCATTCACAAGCAGTGGCGTAACGGAGAATATTAGGACCCCTGCAAAGTCAGGTTTTGGTCCCCAAGCTGGATCTTATAAAGGATGGCAAAACCATAACATAACATAGGTTTTGGGCTCCCTAGAATTCTGACTCCCTCTGCGATGCGGGGTGTACGTTACTTCACTGTATTCAAGTGAGGAGAATCATTTTAAAATTATTTTAAAAATAAATATTTTCGTATAAGGGAATTTAAATTTAGATGCATTTTTTTCTTGTAAAAATGAAAAGAGAGATTTTTAATGCCGAGAGGGAAATTCCCTTCTTGTTTTATATTTAATGCTTCTGACTTCCTGCCTCAAAAGTTCACAAGCAGCTGTCAATGTGCTTGTAATTTTTAACCACAGGTTAGATGATAAGGTCATCAGTTGGGTGACATTCCTCTCTAATAAAGATTCTCAATGACAGATTTACAGTATATCAGCTCCTTTACGAAACAGATCATAACAGGACTTGAATTCGTAGCTCAATGGAAAATTTGGGGCTCTAAGCTTGGGATCATGATTACTTGACTGACATGCTCAATGCAGTCTTTAGATTGGTTTAATTTAAAGTTTTTCAATAATTTGAAGATGAATTGAATTATTTTATGTTAAAAAATCCAAACAATCATTTTTTAAAAAAATTCCAATGCTTGGGACTCCTGATCAAAACCCTACTCGATTTCGAGAAAGTTATTGGACTTAATTAAAGTTAACGAATTTCTTAAGCTCTCCTCTGATATTGATTAATATATGCATAGTGCAAAAATTTAGGATGTTGAAAAACAAGAACGAAATTTTTATTTATTGAGGTGTCATTAAGCGACGAAAAATTTGTAAAATTATTTCTCCTTACGTCGTACATCTCAACTTCTCAGTGTAAATATAAATAAAAACATTTGTATTGATATTTTCATGCGAAGAGATATTTTAAATTTCAGGTGAGTTTTAAGCTTATACTTCATGCTCTTAAATGATATGGCAGTTCAGTAAGAATTGAAAAATGTATGATATAGAACATTTCCAGTTATTGGTACTTATTTGTCATGCTTGGAATGTGTAATGTTACATTTCATGACAAAATGAAAAACTAGTATCGAGGTTTATAATAGCTTTTCAAGATTTTAAATTATTGATTATTTCCAAGACACTTAGAAGTAACTAAATTCCTAATAGCCTTTTAGTTTATGTATTTATTTGAAAGAAATTGTTTTAATCTGTATTAGAATTTTTGCTGAATTTCTTTACTGTTATTTTTTTTAAGGTTATCACGCATTGACGTTATATTTTTGACACAAATACTTAAAAAGCCGGTTTACATTAGAGGCGGAACCTGAATATTTTTTTAAATGCATACACGTTTTTGTGAGAAATCTCGTAAAATTTATGAAAATATTTGTATCATTATCAGGGCTACATGAATTTTAATCAAATAGTACGTGAGAATGTGATTTAAAATACTTAATGCGTTTTAAAAGTGTATATTTTGTAATGCGTTTTAAAAGTGTATATTTTGTAAAAATAGTAACTGTCATTGAGCTTTGAGGATATTGACAATTGAAATAAAAAAAGGCCTATCAGAGGAAAGTTTTATTTATTTGGAAGTGTTTTTATGCGATGTTTATTTGTAAGTATTAACTTATTCATGAATTTACAGGTGTTTTTTTTATTACTGTGTAGAAAATAATACAAGAAAATTCCTTAAAATATTGTTTCCATGAGAGGAAAAAAGTTTTTTTGAAATATACTACAGTTAAACATTTTAATTTGTGTTATTATTTATTTCACTTCTATAAAATCGATTAATGTTTGGCAAATAAAATATCCATTTAAAAGGAAAATGGGCTTTCTTGACACGCATTGTTGTAAACTAATTAGTGAAATTGTATTACTGTGAATGTGTGTAGGAAGTTACATATTTGCTGTCTCGTTTGTAATAACAATAGTTTATTTGACTCCTTACAAAATGAAATTTATTTATGTATATATGTATAAAGATCATAAATTGTTGCCTATAATCAGAATTATAACTTTTAACATAATATTTATGTATGAATATTTTTTATTTACTGTTTTTGAAAATGCATACTTATATTTATAATTCAAGCATGATGTGTGAGATTTAGGAAATAACTTTGCTTCCAGAGTAAAATATATTATGAGGAAAGGTTTTATAATATTCAACAATCAGTGTGATGCACATTATTGTCTTGTAATTATTACTTTTTATTTCAATTTGACGTAAAAGGCATCTAGGAAAAATAGACTTGTCAGACAACTTCAGATCAACTTCATTTCATCAGCTGTCAATGTGTATGAGTATTGTTTTGTACTATATAAATATCTTGGGAAGGGGGGGATGTTTGCTTAAATCATAAGAATTTACAATTGGTTGTATTTAAGATTTATGTTGTATAAATTTGATGTAAATGAAAATAATTTTTTATTTATTTAAGTTAATTTTAGTTGCAGGATATGTGAGGAATGCAGCTAAAAGGCATATCAAATACATGCAAAAAACTCAGTTGCTATAATGCTAAGTGTCCTTATTCCAAGTTTTCGTCAAGTTCAAGGGAACCATGGAAAACACTTCACAGTATGTTAATCTATAATGTATTATATATATGTGATGTTGTTGTTCCTTTTTAATTTTTTAGTTTTTGTTTTTCTTATATGAAATTTAGATTGTACTTTTTTCATGCAAAATAATCTCCTCTTACTTTTTGTCTGGATTTGCATAGAGTAAGATAAATTTTGTTTTGTTGAAAACAAATATATATATGTTTTTCCTATTGCGTAGCTTTTTAATTTTGAAAAAAATTAGAGAAGAAACTTTTCTGCAGTTACCTTTTTAAATCAACAGTTATTTTGCCACAAACATATCAATATTACTTAAAAAAAACTGTTTATGTTAGGAATAATTGAATTGGAAATGCATACAAGAAAATCGTTCTCTATTTTCTTTTTCCTTCATATGAAAATTTGACTTTTACTTGATTGATATCAGTATAGTATCTCTTTCATTGATGTGCAATTGTTTACTTCTATTTTGTTTGCTATTTTTCATTTTCTATTATCTTGTATCTCATTGTTACATATATTTAACAACATGAAATCTTTCATCTTGCTCATCACCAAGATTTTTGACAAAATAGTCATTGGTAGAGTTTCATTAGTTAGAGAGTGTCATAAAGTCATATTATGGTAGAATTTTATAATATAGTTTCCATAAAAAAAATGACTCTGTAATTATGACCTGTATTGTTAACTGAAAAAATTATCTTGTAAGCTAATTCCACATTGCTTTTTCTTTTAGTAATTGTTTGATTTCAAATTTATAGCTTTCCTTTACCATTTTAAATCAAGTTAATTGAAAACATCTTTAATTTTTACCTCTGATAAACATTTCAAAACACTAGATATTATCATTGAACTTTTTGTTCAAATTCTGTATTAACTGCTTCATAAAGCATAATTTTTAATACAGGAAAGTAATTTTTGGATCTATTTGCTTATGGGAAACATTTTATTTTTTTGTTTAATTTGTTTTGTCTTTTAGACCATTGCTTTATGAACTAGTTAGTGCTACACTTGTATGCTTTATCACGTGGTCTTCAAACATTTACAACACACAGAACCCCTAGAACTTGAAGGTGCTTTTGTGGAACCCCTATAGCTAGAAAGTGTTTTCATGGAACCCCATTACATACACATACTTCAAATAATATATCTCAAAATTATATTTAAAGTAGATCAACATGTTATAGGCACTTTATGTAAAGCCAATTAAAAACAAGTATTCCATTTATTATTAAAAATTCTAATTTTTAATATAATTTACTCATTAATAATATTTTTGTGCGATTCAAGGGTCGCCTACCCATGCATTATATTTATTAACTGGGATGTATGTTAGTATTTTTTACACAAACTGTCGAGGTCTATTGAGATTAAATGTCATCACATGACAATTATTTTTATACTTTATTTCTCAACATAAGTGAATACAAAAACATAGTTCACTTAAACACAATGTTCTGAATGGCATTAAAATGTTTATAGCCATGTGAGAAATCCTGTATATTTTGCATGAGAGAATTTGCTTCCTAAAATTTGCTTAAATTTAAATTTTAACTTTTTTCAATATGTTGTTTCCTTTCCTGTATTATAGGTGTTGCTTTCCACAAATGTAAAGAGGTGCATTTTTCATTAGAAAACTATTCAGTTTTGCAAGATATTGTGTTAACTAACAAGTATAAAATTATCTTGGAGGTCCCAAGATAGTAAACATAAAATATTCACAATCTAGTAGGAAGCATATATATATAAAGATAAAATGTTTTAATATTTTTTCATTAGTTTAAGTTATTTAATAAAAGTTTAAGAAGTGTTGCAAAATAAAGTTATTATATATAAATAAGGTTTCAGTTTTAATTAATAGGATAAGCTTTAGACACTTGGAACTATACAAACTTCATAGAGAACGTTAATCTATTTTACATACTTATTTATTTCTTTTTTTTTATCGTGACTCGTGGGACCCCAGGGTTCCAGTTTGAAGACCACTGCTTAATCATACACAGAAAAGAGAAAATATTTTTGTGTAACTATTTGATTGATCTAATTTTATGTTTAATATTTTTAAATCTTTGAATTTTCGAGTAATTTTATTAAGATAAAACCTTGGCTATCAACACTGCTTTTTGATGTCATAATGCATTAAGAAGTCCTTGATTACTGTGTTAGAAATTCATTACTGAAATTTACTTTTCTGTTGTATTTCATTTAAAAAATTTGGGTTTTCATTTTAAAGAAATCAGTGTTTACTTGATATTGATCATTACACTTTTTCCTTTAAAGAAATACATTTATTTATCATGTTTAAGTAATAAATTAAATTCTATGTATTCCTACTTGAATTCAGCTTTATGAATACAAAATCACAACATCTTGAATTTTTTAATTCACAAAAATCGAAAATGTTTGGTTTAAATGTTAATTCCTTTTCTAGGTGTTTCAAATTGAAGTTTACTCATCAGGAAAGTGTCATAAAATAGAACGAAGATATCGTGCCTTTCACTCTTTACACAAACAGGTAAATTTAAGCCTTTTTAAAAAAAATTAGAGGTTCAACTGTTTTTCTTTGTATAAAAGTACTGACATCACTCGTTTCCTATTTCTTAGCCGATATCTTATGTATTGTAATTTGTAATGCTGCCCAATGGCTTCATTTAAGTTGTGATGTGCATTTAATGTAGTGATATTAAATATTCTGAGAAAAACAAATTTCCATAATTGATCTACTTATCACATCATAGAAATCATTGCCCTGTTTGGACAAAAAATTTTAAAAATAATTGCACACTTAGAGGGAGAAAAATAAATGCTGTTTTTGTTCATTTTTACTAATATCTTGTTGCTCTAAAAATAGAATTCATAGCAGAAAAATTTGAGATACTGTTGCTATTTCTATGCAAATTATTAGTTGTAATTTGTAATTTTCAAATGTACAATACTTTGATATAATTGGACAAGTCTTTTTTTTAAAAATAAGACATGTTTTGTGGGCAAAAACTATAGTTAAATTGATTATAATATCAATCAATAAGTTATTACAAATTGATGTTCTCATTTTAGTTTCATTATTTCTTCTTTCAGTATGTCTTAAGCTGGCTTATGCTTGAATGAGATAAAAAAATTGTGGCCCATAAAAAAAAGTCACATACACATTTTTGACTGCCTTAATTTAGAGTTCTTGTTTCTTTCCCTTCCTCTTTAATTGAAAGACATTTCTTTAATTTTTAAATATCTTTGACTCTTTCTTCTGTAGAATTATTTTGGATTGCCAATGAATCTAAAAATATATCTGACGTATTTTAAATTACTAATAATATGGTTCATTGTGCTCTTATAGAGTGATACACTAATATGTATTTAAGTATACTGTCAGATATTTATTTGTATACTTTATTACACACACAAGCAATTTTTGTGTTGTTAATATTTCCTTAAAATTGTTTAATTTTCATTGCTTTAGCTTATACTTCACTATAATTTGTAGAAGATTTTGGAAAATAAATTTTTCTGCATTGATTGTTTCTGTTAATTGTATACTTAAAAGCAGTGTTGTGTTTACATTTATCAGCATGATATAAACTGTTATCCCTGTGACCATTTAAATCTAATCTATATCAAGAGTTAGATATTGTGAAGTTGCAAGTTTTCTTGATTACTTAATTTGCTCATTATTCTTCCATTATTTGACATGTTAAGTTAGGTTTAACATTCTGTTTAGAACAAAGATCCTTGATGATGAATGTGTGAACTTGCATGAGGAATAAAAAAAAAATCTTATTTATATTATCTTTATGAAGGATATTATATATACAGTGGTGGCCAAATTGTGGAGACTTTTAAAATTGTTATGTTCGAGTTTGTATGCTTATAGAAATATATGTCACACAAAATGCAAAATCTTTTATATTATTTTAAAGATTACTTCATTCTAAATTCAATACAAGAAACAAAATTCAATTATTTGCAACATAAAAAAGTTATACTGCAATAACTATCAATATACTGATACTGATGATAGCAGTGAGTTATGTGTGCTCAGTGGGGTAGCTTTTATTTTTTATTACAGCCTCTCATAGATGTTTCATTGAGCTGAAAATAGTTTTAAGCTCTTCCTTTGTTATTACATAATGCCAGGAAACAATTACATCCTCAATTAGTTTCTTTTTATTTCATGGGTACCTCAAGAGTTAACAAGACAACACAAAGTTTTTGATAGGTTTGAGGTCAGGAGGTTGAGGATTTTTTAAAAGAGAGTTTATGATGTATTATGTAATAACTTTACATATATATTATGAATATCAAATGATAAGTGGAACTAGTAAAGGAGTTACTTCTGAAAAGGGGCTTGTATTCCTTCATCTCATAAATGAGTCCATGAGAACTGAAAGATCTTTTTCAATTTGGGAAATTTATCGAACTTTGTTACCTCTTTCAGTCCTTAAGAAGTATGTGGAGTTGAAGAAATTGAAAACTTAATACTTTTAGAATTATCAGTTCATATTAAAAAATTTACTTTCTAATTTTAAATTTTTTATTGAAGAAATATCATAATATATTTGATACTGTAATTAGTCATTTGTTGTGGTATTAAGTGATAGTCTTAATTGAGAGAGTTTTTCCATTTATGTAAAGTATAAGCAGACCAAAATAGATTTTATTCTTTATAGATAATATTATGAAAAATACTTAATGCATTAATTTTTGGATATTTTATATGCAATTATACTGTACTCTAATTTTGTGTATTTTGTACATTCTCTTAATCTATTTTAGAATATAATGTTCATGTAACAATTGAAATGTGAGGCTAGTTCTTAATGTCAACCATTGATGGTCAAAAGAGATTCTGTTGAACTTGAAAAGGATTAACTGTTAATAAATTTTCATCAATTTAAAGTTCTGTTTAGTACGAGGGTGATTTTAAAAAAGACTTCATTCATGGTATGGCTCTAGTACTAGTGGTTGAAGCATGACTGTTGTTTCAAGTAATTCAAGATTCATTAAGCATCCAATCCCAAAATGTGTGCTATCCTTGAAAATACCATCAAATGCGAATTGCCTAGAATGATAAAGTTTTTTTTGGTAAAAATTTTGTTAGCAAAAACATTCATTGTACATTATGTATTGTATAAGATAAAACATTATGAATGAAGATATAGTGGATCAGTGGGTTAGATTTTTGAAGAACCAACATTCATGATGAAATGCAGAGTGGGAGATAATCTGTAGTAAGTGAGGATCTCATGAAAAAAATTAAGGTAATGAGAACCATCAATTAATAATCTCAAAACTTTCACAATTTCCAAACATCTATCTTACTGTTTGTATGAAGTAGTCATTGGAAAATTAAGCTAGCTCGATATTCTGCATTTTTTGGAGATTCAAATATCTGTTTGAATGGGACTCTGCCTTAAACTTTCTTGCTCAGTACAGCAAGGTATAGGAAGAGAATTTAGAATGGAATTGCAGGTGGCTTGAGTTTTATGTGGAAGAAGGTTGTTGGGTAGTAAAATGCTGTGATAAATGCTTAAACACATGTGATGATTATTTAAAAAAGAATAAGATATAATGAATGCTGAGACAAAAGTGTTAATTGCATGGGGTCATACTAATTCTCTTATCCAACCAAGGAAAACCCTTCAAACTTTGTTAGCAAGGAAAGTTAGGGCTATGTATTGGGATTTTAAAAGAATCTTGCTTGTCAAATTAAGGAAATTGATTCCACAATCTCTCCTGAAGTTTACTGTAACACTTTGAAGAAACTGAGAAGCTCCAACCAGAACAAAATTCATGGTCTTTTGATATCTGGCATTGTGTTCCTACATGACTCTTTGCCTTTACAATACTTGACCAAATCAAGATCATTTGTGCCTATCCAAATGGGATGCTTTTTAATCATTCCCCTACTACTTGGATTTGCTTCTACTGATTATCATCTGTTCACTCGTAAGTGGCTTGGGGCACAATAAAAAAAACTTCAGAATGCTGAAGAATTTCAAATTGAAGATGGCTTGAGTTTTATGTGGGGAAGGAATTTGTATATTAATAAAATGCTATGACAAATGCTTGAATGTAAGTGATAACTATGTTGAAAACTATGTTCCTTTATAAAGTAAATAAAAAATTTATTGGCTCAAAATGAGTTGTTTATTTACTCAAAATGGAGGTTATGTTCTGAATTAGCATCAAAATACTCATTATTTATATTATCATGTTTACATTTTTGAAGTGTTCAAAAATTTCTGTATAATTTATATATATTTGCTTTAATTTTCAGTTGAAGCATATTCTTAATGCTCCTGAATTTCCACCCAAGAAAGTTCGTAATTTGAATCCTAAGGTTCTTGAACAACGGCGAAAAGGCTTAGAATCTTATATTCAAGTAAGCATATTTCTTAAAAAGTATTTTATTTGTACTTGCTAATATTCTGAACAAAAGGGTGATACTTTATTTTTTAGGAACTTCTGAAACGTAAACCAGTGCCTAAACAATTATTAAATTTTTTGTCACTCCCTGGTATTTCCCCAGCTTCTAGTGTGAAGTAAGTAATTCTCTTTTTAACTATGTATACATAATGACTGCACTACTAAATAACTTGTGTTGGAAATAATTTTTTATTGCAGTGTACTTCTCTATGTGAAGACACATGGAAATGAGTGTTGTCACCCATACGGTATAGTGGTTAGCGCCGCTAACTGCTATGCCATAGGGCAGTGTTCCGCAACTCCCGGTCTGCGGACCTGTACCGGTCCGTGGATCAAATACTACTGGTCCGCCCAAGATAAATTATTTCTCTTTTATTTGCTGTGATATATTTTTCTTAGGTTTGGGCTACTTTTTATGAAAATCCCTTAATATTCATTTTTTGGTGTAGATATATTTTATTCAGTCATGATTAAATACAATTAAATTAAAATTATTCAATCAAAACAGTCTAAAATATAAACAATCAACATCCTCCCCCTCAGTGGGCCGCAATAAAATTAACAAATGTTGACTTGTCCAGCGGGGATAAAAAGGTTGCGGAGCACTGCCGTAGGTGCATGGGTTCAATTCCTGGAGAAGGCATGGATGTGCCTTTTCTGCATGGGGATACTCTAAATAGCCAATGTGCCGCAAGTCCTCTTATACAAGGTACCCCGGTTTTTAAATGGGGGGCTGAGCCAAAAGGTACTGTCACCTGTATGGTGCTCAAAGCTACAACTAACATCAGGCATCTAGTCCTTTGCCTCAATGAATTTCTTGGGCCTCGATCTGATAAGTCAGACAGATGGCATTAGTAACACAACAACGGAAATTAATAGTTCCTGGGATTTAATAAAAAGTGTTTTTTTAAACCAGTTTACAAATCTGTAGTATTATGTTGAAAATACTTTTTTAATGACAATCAAACAAAATTGTGGCAATGAGAAAGTATAAAAAAAGTAAATTCTATACATCTGGGAATTATTGATGAAAAATACAGAACATTTTAAGGCTGTCTTGCTTTAATGTTAAAGAATAGGAATGAATTTGGAATATTTTTTCTTATATAAAAGTATTCCAACATTAATATTGTATTCTGGCTTCGTTATCCTTTAAAGGGCAACATATTACATCATACTACTTATTTTTCTCCAAGTTCACCCATTTTTGTTTTATATAAAATGTGTTTCGCCTTTTTTCTCCTATACCGTCGTGTTAAATGAGCCATCCATTAACATGTTAAAAGAAAAAAATTAATTATGTATAGAATTTTTTTGAAATTTTAAAAATGCTATATTTATAAAGATGCATTTATTATAACTTCGTAAATTTTCATGAAATTTGAGGCATTTTTCTGTCTGAAAATGTCATTCATTTGACAAGGACAGTCTTAAATCTTTTTCATTTACAAATGAGTCTTGTTCATTTTCAAATTTCCAAACCTAGATCAGTTAAAAAGTTGAGTTTTTTAGGCCAAGAATCAATATATTTAAGATTTCAATGGAATAATTTATTAATATATAGATGTACACACATAAGAGTTCACATTTAAAAAATGTATTAAACAAATTTTTTTATAAGCCTTATTTAACATGATTTGTTTATTTTAGAATTCCATTATGATATTTGTAATGCCTTTTTTTTTTAAATTAAATTTGCAGTTCATTTACTGCTGAAGAAAGCAGAGAAATAATTCACCAACCTGTTGTGATGTATAATCCTCATCTTTATGTTGAAGATGATAGAACAAGTGAGTTTCTTTTGTTTTCTTGCTTGCTTATAATTCTAATTAAATTAATGTAGATTCTTTAAATCAGATTGTTTTTTGTATGAACTGTGTATGTTTTCTTGATAAAAACAAATGCAATCATGCTGAAAAATGAAGTATGCTATGAATAGAATATTTAGGCAAGGTATATTTTTATGAAGTATAAGACATTATTTATTTTATGAGTAATTTATCATAACTCTTTGAAGAAACTTGTTTTTTAGTATAATCATTTGCCTTGAATAAATTTTCTTTTTTTATACACTGCTGGCCACTGTAAATGCAACACCCTGAAGGAAGCATGCAAATAACATGAAATTTACAACACGCATTAGCAGAGGTGAGATATGCAAATGATTAGAATTTAACGAACACACATCCGAGGGGCCTTGCTCCCCTTTTAAAGGGCTTCTAAGGTTGAGATTTCACGATTTAAAGGGTTCGGCAATTGTGTTTTCTTGTGGTTTTTCAAAAACATGTTATGTCTCGTGAAACAGTACTTTTGATCAAGTATCCGAGTTGACAGAGGAAGGATAGTGCCTCCCAAGATTGTGGATTATCTTTCAGGGGAAATCGGTAGTGGTTGGATGAAAAAAACAACTGAATGGGATATGTGACCGTTGGATGCAGGAGGGTAAAACGGACCGGTGGTGATCATCCACCTCAGTGCCACCACTTAAATAAAGGACGGCAAATTGTGCCAGGCTAGTGACGATCGCTAAATCACCAAAACACATTGGGTCTGTTGGGTTAAAACAGTGTCTCTGGCGTACCATTCGGCGCTGTTTACAGCAGGAGTGGTCTGTCCTAAGGCGCATTGTTGGTCTACCTTCCTTAAGAACCACAGGCGCCCCCGCCAATGTTGATGAAAGAAGGATGTGGCGGGAAATGGAATGAAGTTGTCTTTACTGAGAGTCAGCATCTGTCTGCAACCCACCATGTGTGGATTCGAGTCTGGAGACGGGGGAGAGGATGCTGAACAGCTGCGTTTTGCAACCGCCACACTGGTCCTGCACGGTATTATGGTATGGGGGGATTGGGTATCACTCCACGCCTCTAGCGCATTGCTGGTACACATCACCGCTCAAATTTGTTCTGAAGTTGCAGAAGTTTATGTGAAATTGTAATGAGTGATGGAATGGTGAGAAAGTAGATTAAACAATTCAATGATGGGCCCACAAATGTTCCTGGCAAAGCATGGAGTAGATGGCCTTCTGTTGTCAAAGATGTTTTGGTTGGAGAAGGGAATGAGAAAATTCATGAAAACAGACAGTTCACAATAAGATTGCTTTGTGATGAGTTTTTTCAAAGAACTGTTCAGCAGAGACTCTTCACTTGCTGCATCTTTCTTTGAAGAGGGTATAGACAAGTTGATGTCCAGATAGGCAAATGTATTAACAATGAGAGTAACTATGAAGAAAAATACACTGCTAGCCACACAAAATGCAACAATATGAAGGAAGCATGCAAATAATGTGAAATTTACAACATACTTGGCATTGATGAAATATACAAATCATTAGCATTATAGTGCATATACGCTTCACAGGCGACCTTAGTGACCCACAAGCTCTATATAAGGGAGAACAAATTGGTGATTTGAAGTACAGCAATTGTTTTTTCATGCAAGCTGTTTACCTATGCCTTATGAAAGACATTGAGCATTTTTTGTCCTAGTTTCTGGATTTGGCTGGGGAAGTATAGTAGTCTATAGGGATTGTAGATTATCTTTCAAGAAATCAGTCAATGTGTTGGAGGAAACCAAGCAACTGTGATGCGGATCTGTCATCACTGGATGTAGGAGGAAACAATGGACCAACATGGCTGATCGCCCCCACCTCATTGCACCACTGCCTGTGATGACAGGCATATTGTGTAATGGCAGTGATGGATCACACAGCCACATCATGAACCATAGCACAACAGATTCAGTCTGTTACGCATTGTTCGGTGTCTACTCGTACCATTTGATGCTGTTTGCAGCAGAGTGGAATGTCCATAAGGCATCCATTGCTTTGTTTACCCTTGATTGGAAACCACAGGCATTTGTGCCAACATTGGTGTGATGAACAGTGGACATGGGCAATAGAATTCAACAACATTGTTTTTACTGATAAATCCCGCTTCTGCCTGCAACATCACAATGGTCAGATTCGAGTTTGGAAACACTAGTGAGAGGCTACTGAACTGTTGCATTATGCATCGCCATATTGGTCTTGCATTTGGCATCATAGTTTGGGGTGGTATTGGATTTCATTGCCCCACCCCTCTAGTATGCATTGCGGTACACTGAATAGCTAGCACTCGTCTCTGAGGAGCCTGTGGTTTCCCATACATTCAGTGCTTGCCATCTGCTATATTTTAACAGGATAATGTGTGACCATTTATGGCATGCAATGTCAAGAGTTCTTTACCATCAGATTGAATTGCTTCCTTGGCCTGCTTGTTCTCCTGATCTATCGCCAATTAAAAATATTTGATCCATTCATACACAACTACTGACCGGGGATACACCACCCACTGCTACATCAGATCAACTTTGGCAATATGTGGAAGCTGCATGGAATGCTGTACCCTAAGGATACTTCCAAAGCCCCTTTGATTCTATGCCAAGGTGTGTGGCAGCCACTATAGCCAACAATGGGGGCTACTTTAACTACTGATTTTGTCTTCATCCACTAGTCACAAGAGGCTGCAATTTTAATCGTTTGATCTTTATACAGCAGGTTATCTGCCAAATAAATTTCAGTGTGATATCTCTGGTCCTTCTTGGTGTTGCATTTTGTGGGGCCTGCAGTGTAGCTTTCAGAATGCTCTTTCACTTAGAAATAAATTTTGTTTTGAGAAAAGATTTTTTATGAGAGTTTCTCTTAGAACAGTACTTAGTTTACAGACATGTGTCATATGTGTGTGTGTCTATGTCTATGTATATATATGTATATGGATATATCTAGACAATGCGTCAAATAAGTTTTAAGACTCATCCCAGATCGCAGGTTCTGATGACACCATGAGTGTAAATGTGCATTGTCTCATAACGTCTGTGGTCTGCTGACACACTGCCAACAGGTTGTGTGCATTTAGTTAAGTAGTTAAGAGAAGATGAGCATTCATTGTAGAAGTGAATTTTTTTTCGTGTGGATTTTTTTTAAGATGGAGAAAAAAGCTGCGATTAAATTTTAAGCAAAACTTGGTAAAAGTGCTTTGGAAACATACCAACTCATGAAATAGGTTTACAGTTACTTTTATTTAAGTAGATAAAATGTTTTTGTGTGGTAAAAACGTTTTTTGGATGGAAGAGGTACAGTAAAAGATGATGAACATAGTGGCAGACCAATTTTATCTAGGATACCTGAAATTATTGATTAAGTATGAAATTTCATGGTTAACGATTGTTGTGCATCACTGAGATTGATGGAAGACTCTTTAACCACTAACAAAGAAATGGTTCAAACCATCCTGCATAAAAATTTGGAAAGAGACGTAAGTGTGTGCTAAATTTGTTCCACATACTTAAACCCCTGACTAAAAAGTAATGAGAAGTGCACATTGCAAAGATATCATTTCAGCCATTGAAACAGATCCAAACTTTTTGAAGTCCATTGTAACAGGTGATGAATCCCTGATGTTTCCCAATATGATTCTGAAACAAAGTGACATAGTGCGGAATGGAGTTCACAAAAGTCACCACAAACCAAAAAATCAAGGAAAGTTCCATCCAAAATCAAAACAATGCTCCTTGCATTCTTCAATAGTAAGGGAAATCCATGAAAAATTTGTTTCAACTGATAGACAGTTACAGGTCAGTACTACTTAGCTATTTTAACCTTTACAAATCGTCTGGTACATATGTCGTATCAGAATTTTTTTTGTCACTTAATTTGGCTTGGTACGGAGTCTGTACCAAGGTATCTAAAGACATTGCTTTCCCTTTTTTCCAACAGATCCTTTTACAACTTTCCCTGACCATTTTTATGACTCTGCTTCTATTGACCGTAATTGTGTGGGGCTATTTTTGCCAACGCTGTGTGCATTCCTTATAATTTTGGTGACGTTTAGTAACAGCACGATTCCATTAAAAAAATACTTCATTTGATGATTTTATGCTGTGTGTGAACAACAAATTTTTCTTTTCTTTTCCTTAATCTTCGATTTTTTAATATGTTCCGAAAAAGACCAGAATAAATGAATTAAAAATACTTTTTGAATAAAGAGAAAAGAAAAACAAAAAGGAGCTCTTTTAAGAGCCAAAACTTGGAAAAGATGAACTAACCTTTTTACTTTTTAAACAAGACATTTCAAAAACATTGCTTACAAGAACTTTTTCAATTTAAGATATGTTTCCTTAGGAATTTACTTCTCTTTAATTTATGTAGTACTCAAAATAAGTTATAATAAATTTTTTAATATGAAAGACTAAAAGTTTATTTATTATACTTTT
The DNA here is from genome assembly GCA_019973955.1 of Trichonephila inaurata madagascariensis. Classification (NCBI taxonomy): domain Eukaryota; kingdom Metazoa; phylum Arthropoda; class Arachnida; order Araneae; family Nephilidae; genus Trichonephila; species Trichonephila inaurata. Next base: position 32,645 of record BMAV01027401.1, on the reverse strand, counting down.
AGGAACATGAAAACATTTCACAAATTTAGGAATAATTTTTTAAAAATTCTAAACTTATTTTAAAACACGTATTTATTATATAATGCCTTATTACTATTTTCATGGTATTTTTCTTATACTGAAGGATAATAGCCTATATCGCTCCTCATCCTTCACTAATCTGTTTCACAATTGATGCAATAAAATCTTGTTTCAGAATAAGTTATTTTTAGCAATTTGCATAGAATGTTTTCTAGTAAACATACTAATCATATATATCAATTCTAACTTTCTTAGTATTTCTGAAGTGCTGTTCATCAAAATTAAGAAAACATATTTTTTAACTTTAGAACTGACTTCAAAAGAGACATGTGCACATATTTAAAAATTAACAATACTCGCAAAATAAAAACATGCATTTGAAAGTTTACAAGTTTTTCTGTTAAAAAGGGGAACCATGAATTCAAAAACAAACAAAAATTATTGTAAAATGATATGGCATCAAGTATTGAAATCTTTGTTACTCGGGAATGAATACTAACTAAAAGTCACAGCAACCCTTACTATCTCCCTTTGTAATGAGAAAGACATAACAATACCACATGTGGCTTACAATGTTCCCAGTGGGGAAAAGAAATTTTTTCCTCAATTCTAAAGGAACAGAGTGCAAGAGATATTTTGACTTAGAATCAGCTGAATCCTAAAGGTTAAAGCGTTTGACATCCAAAATTGGTTGAATTCGGTTCGGAAGTTCGAATTGAAAGTAGTTGGTGTTTGTTGCTCAACAATGCACCCAGTCAGAACTCCCTTGTTGTTCGTCGATTTTGGCCAAAAATTATGTCTGTATGTTGAACCATCCACTGTATCCACCTGATTTAGCACCTTATGACTACTCTTTATTCCCAAAACTTAAAATAAAGTGAAAAGAATGCTATTTTGAGGATATTTTGACCATACAAATAGCTTCGACGCAGGCTTTCAAGGCCATTCCGAAAAGGGATTTATAACAGACATTTGATTCATTAATAAATTGCTGTAGCCAGTGCATTGAAACCAGAGGGTCCTGTTTTAAATAAAAAACCAAAACTGGATTTAATTTCTTGTTTCCATTTCTTTTTACGGACCCAGTCTTAAAACTTATTTGATGCTCTGTGTATGTATATATAGTAAAATAAAATAATAAAAGAGAAATTGTAATTCCTACAAAGCTAAGAATGAAGGAAATTGGATTTTAAAGAACCTATAAAAGTACTTTAGAATCACAGTTATACAACTTTGCTATCTAATTGCGAATACAACAGGTTTTAGAAAAAAGTTATTGTGTCTTGTTTGAAGTATATATATAGCAATAAAACTGAAATATTTTTACTTTATAAAATTATATCTATTATGAAAGTTTTATAGTTTGTGTGTTTTCCTATCTTTATATTTTTTAAAAATTGTAAATATGTTGAAAATATATCTATAATATTGATAATGTATTAAAAAAATATTTTCTAAAATACACATCATTGAGCTCTTTTATGCATCTATTAAAATACAGTTTACTTTTTTTTTGGTATTAGAACCATTATTTAAGTCACAGTTAAAATTTTAACTATCTTTTCTCTGTTTCTAAAGTTTGCACTTGCATTTTGTGTTACTCAGTTGTGATAAATTTTTAAAATTTTTTTAACCTCTACAATAGTGAAAAATTGTTAACTCGAAGATATTTACAATGGTTAAGTATTCATTAAAAATATGTTAATTTGTTCAAAAAAAAATTTTTTTTTAATTTTATTTTGTTTCTTGTGTTTAAAAGACATACTTTTTTTTTTATCTATCATACTTTTTATCTATAGGTACCTTACCAAATATTGTAAGCAAAGGTCTCCTAATGGCTTTTTATTCCTCTGATGAAGGAGATTAAATGTGAAGTAGTTTTCTGTGCTACTTCTTGTGATGAATTGGTTATTGCACTAACCTTATATTATATTTTTGGTATGCAAAAAGTATAAAAGATAAAGAGAGAATTTTTTGTAATTTTAAAAAAATGATTTAGTATAAGTGTTTAAGTGATTTTTGAAAAATATTTTCTTTATTGTGTTGTATGCAGAGCTATCAAACAGGCTAATAATACTGGAACATTTGCATAGCGACACATTTTAATTAATTTGTATTAGCTTTTAAATTACATGAAATTTATACATTTTATATTCAAGTACCTTATCAGGAATTTTAATATTTGCTTTAATTTGTTTTAATAATATTATTTCAAAAATGTGTTTTGTCATTTTTTCAATATTTTTGTTTTTTTGGCTGTATAATGATAATGATATACCGTATTTACGCAAATCTAAGCCGCACCATTTTTCCAGTGTTAATGCTACTGAAAATTGGGTGCAGTTTAAAATCAAACTCATCAAATTTTTTTAACAAATTTTTCAAGTATCGGATATTGATGAACCTTTTATACAATTTTTTATATTTTCTCAAAAGTGTATAGAGGGGTATTGGGAGTGGGGCTTAGATTCAAGTAAATATGGTATAAAACAACTATTTATGAATGTAATATTTTTATTGTTTTATTATTTATTTATTAGTTTTCATAGTTGTGTTGATTTCTTCATGAAAAGGTAATAAAACCAAGGAAAGATTATTATTTATAGTAAATAATTTGTTGAAAGCAAGAAATATAATTTCATATTCTTTCTGAAGTTAAAATGTCTAGTAATTATTATTTTCATTTGTTAAATTTAGAAAATTACATTTTAAATTATATGGGTAAATTCTGTTGGTATTTGTAAATTTGAATTGATTTTTTAAAAATCTCTGATTTATTGAATAAATTTTTGAAGTACAAATAGTAAATTTCTAACCACAAAAAAAATTGTACTATTATGTAATAATTATTTTTCTGTATAATTTAAAAAAAACGAGTCTCTTGTTATTTTTCTTCTTGCATTAAAAAGAGAGAAATGTAAATTATTCACTTGCCTGTAAATTAGAATCTTGTATATTTAACAGATTATTATACTACTTGGAGATAACTTTTTTCAACAGTTGAAATACTAAAAAATATGGTTTTGTTGTTATTTATTTTTATTTCAGAATTCAATTAATTCCCTTTGTTGTTCTTATATAAAATAATTTCCCTGTGATATATTGTTATCAAAACTTTTCTTTTTGATATTGTATTATGTATATGTGAACATCCAGAACCAAATTGTTAATTACATTTTTAAGATAAACAAAAAAAAAAGTGCCTCAAAATATTTACTTACTAAATAAATACATGGATATTACATATTTTCATACAGCATGAAAATAATTTTCAATTAACTGTGTTTATATTTCAGTTAACTGTGTTTTGTAAAAAATGAAGGAAAAAAGTGATTAGCTTTTATATGGATATATTTTTATTTGTAGATAATAATTTTTGGTTTAAAAGGGCATGCACTTGTAAAAAGATTTTCCTGTCATATTAATTTAATGAGTAGCTTACCTTTTTAATCCTTAAGTATAATTTTATGTGTTATTTATTTTCTGTAATAGAAAGAATTATGTAGGTTTTTTAAATGTTAGAAAGTGATATTTTTGTAACTGATGACTTTTGCTGATTAAAACTTTTTAAAAAGAAATATACAATACGTATCAATATAAGAATATGTCATGACTTCTTTTAAACAAAATTATTATAGGCTCGATTTCATGTGACAGCACTGCTTGCATGACAAGTAATACCATGTGTTTCTCTCCCAAGTAAAAACAGACATTAGTTCTCATTCCTGTTTATTTACTTTGCACTATTTTAAGTATTAGCATATTTAAAATGCTGTGTTGTGATAAAAGTATGAGCAAGTATCAAATTTCTTAAAGAAAACACTTTTTTGATATTTTTTTCTATTACACCTAATCTTTCAAGATGCTTACAAATATATATTAAACTAAGTTTTCCTTCATGAACTGATTTAACCCATTCATGTCCACTGATTACATTTATGTAATCACTTCAGGGAACACAATATCATATTTGAGATTGTGTTTTGCCCATTCTAAGGGTTGTAATCATATCGGTGGAATCTTAATTGGGAATTTATGGAATGTGGAATGATTGCAAACAATAAATTTTGGCATGTTTTATTTCAGTAATGATTTTTTATGAATTTTTAAATAAAGTTAGGCTTAACTGGAAAAATTGCTCTGTCCAGAATAGGTTAAATTATTAAAAGTGTTTTAATTTGCTTTAAATATTCAGTTATGTAACCTCACTCAAACTATTTAATTGTAAATGTTATTTATTCATTTGAAATTCAAGTTATTGTTTTTGAATTCATATGTAATAAAGAACATATACATGGAAAAAAGGTGCATTGTAAAAAAAAAAGACGAAATTTTGTGAGAATCATAGTGCATCATCACTAAATAATTAAATTTAAAATTAAATGTGTGGAATTTACATATTCGTAATTCTATTTCAAATGATAAGAATTGATACTGCCTTATTATAAATATTTGTTTTACTTTTTAAAACACTGTTAATGATGACAAATGACAATAGTTGTATAACAAATTTTTATGGGTAAAGATGCACATGCATATCATGGATAGTTTTAATGTATCCTGATTAGAAAAAGAAAATAATTTAATAAAAGTTAAAGATGAATTGCTTATATATTTGCATAAGATAAAAAATTAAACATAACTGGAATGAAAACTAAATGATAATGTATGTTAGAATAAAATCTAATTACAATAAAATTAAATTTATATGAAGATATCATGTGTAAGATGACTTAAGGAGACAAAATAGCAGCCCTTAGGTGTAGGAATTTTGCATATTAACAAGCTTATATTCTAACATATTCTTCTGAATTGAGTCTGCCTTTTTTTAAATGTAATCCTGTATTTAACTTAGTATATGCATTTTAATTAAATGCATTAATTATTAGATGTTATAAAATATGACTTATTTGAATGCAAGAAATAATTGTCATTCTTTTGTTTTTTTCCTCCTTCTCATTATTAAAATAATAGATATATTTGAAAATATCAATCCTATTTAAACAATTCCAAATATTTTGTTCCAATTTTAAATTTAAATTCCTTTTCAAATATTTATATAATCATAGAATTAGTTGAACATAAATGTTTCTTAAAGTCAGAGGGTTGCAATTTTTTGCAGAAACAATAATACTGAGCAATAACGTTTTTATTCCTTTTTAACTGTTATCGAAGATATTTATTTTTTGGTCAGCAATTTTATAGTTTTTAAATGCACATGTAGATTTATTTTCTTTTTCAAATAGATTTTATTTAAGATATAGGTAATCTGTGTATAAATGTATATTTAATTAAAAATACGTTAAAACATTTTTTTTTTTTAAATACTTGTAGAATTTTTTACTCTTATCATATATAAGATTGATAAGTTCATACTGTGCAAAGTATCTTGCACTGAAATTTATATTATTCATCTCAATGCACTTTAGGATGCTAAGCTCTTAACTGTGATGCTTACATTTTATATAGGTATCTTAATGTATAGTATATATGTCTGTCACTTAAATCCTTGTGGTTTAAAAATGCTGTATATATATATGAATTTGATATATGAAACGGGTGATTGTTCTGTGCTTCCTCTTGTACAAAGAACTGATATGATGTTGACTGATGTACCTAACGTTGAACAATATTTATGACTAACATATCTTAAAAATGTAATAATGTGCCTAGTTGTATATTAATTAATGTTAAAGGGACAGAATTTTAAATGTAATTTTGCTAACATTTATCATAGCAGCTACGTGTGAATGAAATAGATTCCTAAAATATTACTCTATAAAATACTGTTTAATAGCATTATAATTATTATTTTGAATATATCATGTTAGAGTTGATTTGTTTACAAATTTAGCTGTTTAATTTTTCATTTAAAATATGTGTGTTACATGCTTGAATCATGAATAACAAATTATATTAATATAGTACAAAAAAACATTAAATTAATGGAATTTTTAAAAATTCAAAATTAATACCTTCTTTTAATGTTAATGATTTATTCAACCCAATTATTTTCTGATGATTCAAAACTATTAAAAATGTTTTTGTATTTTTTCAAAATTAGTTTTTTACTTAACAGCAGTGAAGTGGCAATTGCTTGTTTTTAAATTAATACACACATTAAAAAATACATAAAATATAATGTATACTTTATAAGTTTTATACCTGAAATGTTCATTCGTGAATTTTATTTATTCAGAAGTGTAATTTAAAACATGCTTTTATTTTAGGAAAGTTAGAATATATATTTCTATATTTTATAAAAATTCATCACATCCGTAACATTAATGTTATATTTGTAAGGAAATTATCAAAGTTTATTTGTAAATAATTCTAATATCTTAAAAGTTTTTAATTTATCTCTTAAGCCAGTTATTTTACTTAAACTTTTATATTTTAAATATTTTTGAAGTAGAGTTGGTCAAAATTTAGGAACAAGCATATCATTGAAATAAAACAGGTTTCTGCATATCTTCAATTAAGGAATTTTAATCTATATACTTTATTAAGTATATAAAATATTCATAACATATTGTAAATTCCTGCTATTATAATAAATCTTAGTTTATTTTTTTAAAAATATGCAACTGCTTTAAATAAATGTAAAAAATAAATTTAATTGTATGGAAATTATATATAAAATAAAGTTTATGTAGCAGTATCATTAACCAAATGTTTTCCTTGTGTATTAAATGTTTTAGTTTAATATTTTTAAAATTAAAACAATTTTAATCAAGATTTGCAATGAATTAAATGGGACCTTTTATTTATAATTGGAAGTGGTCTTGCTCTGAATAAAATATTCCAAAATCAGGTTCTTCAGTTGCTTTTAAGTACTAACTGTACTATTCTGAATAATAGTTTAAAGAATTGTTTATTGAAAGGAATTAATTTTATTATTCATTATCCTTTGTCATGTACATTGATTTTTCGAATGCAGCAAAATTTGTATGACAATCACTTATGTTTTTGTTATTTTTATGACATCTATTTATATAAACCCAAATTGGTTTTATTTAGGGGTAAATGAAAGGTGAATTTTATTTTTTTTAAATGTTGTATGATTAAAAAATGTGTTTTATGTTTAAAAATATTCCTATTTGCTATGTATTTATAAGTAAACAGGATAAGAAAATTACTCATGCTTGCTCAAAACATTGAATGGCTAGTTAGAATATGTTCTACTTAATGTATTATATTTTTTGTTTTGCAAGTGTAACATTTAATTTATTGTTAAATTGTATTTGTTTAATAAAACCATTCTAAAGGTAATTTGTTTTGTGTTATAAATACATGAAATATCAAATTAAAAATGTGCATTTTTTTTTCATAGTCTGTTCTAATAGTTGACTTACACAACATAACTGCACTAATTTTATGTTTGTAAGTCTTTTCGTCAAGTATCTTGGAAAAATTGCTCATATTATATTTTGGGTTGTTCAGAGTTTCAATGCTGTCAACACCAAGTTTTTTAAATTGAAATGAAAGATAATTTCGAAGTGGTAGTCTGGGTAAACTTTCATAGATTTGTCACATAAAATTATCTTATTTATATACATAAAATATTTTAACATGTCATTTCTTAAAGTGGGAAAAGAAATTCTTTTATGATACTAATTTGTTAGCTCATTATAACAGTTCCCACAAATGAAATAATTCATTTTCCAATAAAAATTGTGTATAAAATATGGGTAAGATGTTAATCGTAAATTTCAATTGTTTTAAAAAAAGTTTTAACACCAAATTAATCATATATTGCTTCGTATTCTTTTGAATATGTGTTTAAAGTGACTTCATTTTACATTATTATACATTTTGGCATTACCTTTCATTGTTTTTTTCTTTTTAAAGAAAAGAATTAAAATATAAAATTTTATTGAATATGATATTCACACATCATTTAATGAGTTTTTTTTAAAGTAGACCACATTTTCAATCACTGTATGCTGATTTGTTGCTTTTAAACTTTATCCAATTTTTTCACTTTAAATTATGGAATAAAAACCATACTATTTAACCTAGAAAAATAGTCATTGCATTTTTTTTTTAAGATTTAAATGACACATCTTACTAGGATTGCTTAAAAGTTCTGTTGCACTCATTACAATATGTACTTCTATAGCGTCACAAATGTGTTTGTTCTTGTATATTCATATTTAAAAATGAACATTTAATCAGTACAATACAAAACAGTCTACACAAATACAACAGTTTTATTTTTTCAAATAAATTTTAATTTAACAAAGCATCAATAAGACTAAATTAAAAAGATTTGCAGTACACAAAAACGCTCGAAAATAAAATGGCTAAGCATGGTTATTGTTTAAAAAAGTTTCATTGTTTCAGTCATACTTCTACGTCTTTTTTTTTCATGCATATTGCGTCAAATGACACACTGAAGCGTAAACTACTGGTTTTTTGAAGCTATATCCTCTTCAAATTTCACATTTTGCAGTGAGAATATCCATCTGCAGCGTCTATTAGTTCATTATGTATTTTTCTCTTTTTGACTAGAGTTTCAAACGCTGCTGCGCAATTTAGTCTCTAGAATGAATTTTGCAATAAGGTTTCCCACCTTTTGCATAGAAATTCTGACCTTCTAAGCCTTTCAGGCATTTCTGTGGGGAAAAAAAGAAAATGTTAAATGAATATTAGAGTTAAATAATTATGATTATCTCTGTTATCGGTTCTTGGCAAGAAATACAGTGGGCCACAAAAGTGTTCGTACACTTGCAATTTCAAATAAAATTTAATGTTTTAGACTAATAAAAATTAATATATTGTAACTAATTTTTTTATGATATCTGCAACTTGTTCTTAATGGAATGACGTAATTATTTTTTTAAAAATAGTATATAACTATTTTTAAAATAAATAAATTATCAAAAAGCTACTAAAAAATTACGCCACAAAAGTCTTCGTACACTTAACAAAAATCTCAACTTAGCTTTAAATATTGTATTTCTTTCTTAATTTAGTACGGTATATTTTAGTGTCCACAACTTTAAAGTGTCTTTGTGTAGATTTAATCAGTTTTTTGTAATTTCTGTATTGGTTTTCCTCCATTCTTCTGTGATTGTTTTTACTTAACATTTTGTGTTTATTTGTCACGTTTTCTTTTTTTTTACATCGGAATATCTCCAAATATGTTCTATGTTCTACTGGGCTAAACAAAGTGATTGAGGAGGTGTTTTCATAATTTGGGGACAGTTATAGAGACACCAGTGGCGTACAATGAGAGCAGTGCACTTGGCGCCATTACCCTGTTAAAAAATTAAGTAGTCTCCAATTTCCAAATTTCGGACGGATAATTTAAAATTTCTCTTTAAAATATTTAAATAGATTTCATGATTCACAATACCATCAAAGAATACCAAATTTCCTAATTCTGAGGCCAATTTACACCCCCACTCCAGAACACCTTCACTTCCATGCTGAAGCATGAAGGAGGACTTCTTGTTCCACATAAATTCAAGGGATTAAACTGTTATTTTTTCATTTGCAAGCTATTATAGGCCCATTGGATCCAAAAATGTAGAATTATCTGCCATCCCAATCAATTTGCTGTGAATTTTGAATTTTCTGAAACTTAATCCCAAGAATCTAGTTGGATCAATAAAACATGGAGTTGGAAGTGTTCTTGCGTAGGGGTGTAAATCGGCCTCAAAATTACGTAATTTGGTATTTTTTGTTGATATTGTGAATCATAAGCACTATTTTAAGGAAAAATTTTAAATTATCCGCCAGAAATTTGGATATTGGAAACGACTTCATTTTTTAACAGGATAATGACGTCAAGCGCACTGCTCTCAATGTACGCCACTGGTGTCTCTATAACTGTCACTGAATTATGAAAACACCTCAATCACTTTATTTAGTCCAGTAGAACATATTTGGTGGAGATTTTGATGTAAAATAAAAGAAAACATGACAAATAAACACAAAATGTGAAGTAAAAACAATAATCACAGAAGAATGGAAGAAAATCGATGCAGAAATTACAAAAAGCTGACTAAATATATACCAAGACGCTTAAAAGTTGTTGTGGACACTAAAAGATATCCTACTAAGTACTAAATTAAGAAAGAAATACAATACTTAAAGCTAAGTTGAGATTTTTGTTAAGTGTACGAAGACTTTTGTGGCGTAGGCGTAATTTTTTAGTAGCTTTTTGATTATTAATTTTTTTAAAAAATAGTGTTATACTATTTTTAAAAAAAATTATGTCATTCTATTAAGAACAAGTTGCAAATATCATAAAAAAATTAGTTACAATATAGTAATTTTTATTAGTCGAAAACATTAAATTTTATAAGAAATTGCAAGTGAACGAACACTTTTGTGGCCCACTGTATATTTGTATTGGTTAATTTTTGAAAAGAATGTCAACAATTTGCTAAATTCATGTGACGTAATAGTCACATAATGACAACCACAATGTTTCTTGCCAATAAGTTCAAAAACTCATTTGACTTCATAGTCACACGATAAAAGCAATCATGTGTTTCCAACTAATCAGTTGTTGCTAACTTTTGAACTTTGCAGAAACTCTCTTAAAATGTACATATTTGTCAACAATAATAATACATATAGATGTGCAAAATGCATTTTATTTAAAAATAAATACATAAGATTTTTTTTTTTAATTTGAAAGTCTTTTTGAAGAAATTTAATAACGTTTGAACATTCTTACGCAATAAAAAAATTTTAAATTTTAGTAATAGACAACTAGTACAATTAGTTTAATGTTTGTTTTGAATTCAATGGAGAACACGCGTTTGTCTTATCATGTACCGTCATGAATTGAGCTAATTCTTTAGAAGTAGTTTTCTTTAGAAAAGTATTAAGTTGTTTTTTGTAATTGTTAAGAACTTGGGAACAAAATCGTTTGCTTTTTTCGTATCTACTTGAATTTATAATTGAATAGTTTAAATTGACAATGAAATATTATTTTCTAAATTTCTCGATTGAATGTTATTTTGTACAAATACAATACATTAAAATAAATAAGTATCGGTATTCTGAATTTCAGAAAATATTCTAACCAGAAATATTTTACCAGGAAGCAAATTCCACTTATCTAATTTGCATAAATTTCCGTTAAATAGAAATCAGAATGGGCTCAATTCATGAAGTCACATGATAAAAACAAACATGTTTTCCATTGAATTCAAAACAAACATTAAGCTAAATGTACTTATTATTCTATTTTTAAAACTCAGATAAAATTTCATATTTGAAAAAGATGTTTAAATGTTAGGAAAAAAAAATTTCTTCAAAAATATTTTTTAAATTATAAAAAAATCATATTTTATGTTTTTACTTTTAAATAAAATGAATTTTGTATACATATATACTTTTTAAAAGAAGTGCAAAGAGTAAACTTGGCAATACCGGAGCGCGTGAACTGATTAGTTGGAAACACTAGATAGTTTTTATCATGTGACTATGACATCACATGAATTGAGCCTATTATATATCTGCAGTATTTAGCTAGCTTTGCATAAAACTTTTACAATATTTCATCAAGGATAAAATTATTTTCAGGAATATTTGAGAATTTATTCATTAAAAAACATTCTGAATTATTTTCATAAAAACTTAACTTATAAAATTCTTAAATTCTTATTATAAAATGAATACCAATCATACGTTTGTTCCATATTAATTAAATAATGCAGATTGCATACCAGAGACAAGTATAACGGCAAGAATTATTTTTCTTCTCTAACATTAAAAGTTCCGTTAATGCTACAAACAATCATGTTTTAGAATTCAAAGTAAGCTTTATTTTGGGAAGACCAGATACAAATATTCATGGTACAGAATTCACAATGTTCAAACAATGTTTTATTTCGGCCGATTTAATTGGCAACAATGGCGTAACGGAGAATATTAGGACCCCCCTGCAAAGTCAGGTTTGGAGCCCCAAGCTGTACTTAGCATCAGTCAGGCTTTGCCTCCCCCTCCTACAATGCGGGGCAGGGACGTCCTAAGGCCTGGGCCTCGACCACAATGGGGCCTCGTTTCATTTTCGAATAGGCCTTAATTAGATTAGAATAATTTCAACGGTCAAATGTTTTTTCCGGTTGTATTCTCCGAAAAACTGAGAATATTGAACCATATGTCAACTGGCTACATGTGATGACCGTTGTCGATGTATTGGTCCAGGCCTACCACCGTACATCATTACTCATTGAGTTAAAAGAAGGCAGTCGGTCTAGCTGGTTTGTGAGATTGTAAGTCAGACACATTTATTTGTTTCGGGTTATTGTTCGTACGAGTATTTGACAACGTATGTTATATACCGTCTACTTTTAAGTGTTATAGGTGAGACTTACATTTGTGTAAGGGCCCAGGGCCTACTTATGCGTAGGGGCCCAGAGCCTAAAGAAGTCTTACGACGTCCCTGAGCAGAGGTGTACGTTACGCCACTGATTGGCAACCAAAAGATAGTGAGAAAACAATACTCATCTGTTTTATCTGTATCATAGTGAAAAATTACTAATATTGATCAATTCTCTTGCTAAAGAAAATCTTAAAGCAAAATTAAAAAAAATTTTAAAACATGTTTTTTTACACATAATTTATATTTTGAGTAAACTTAGTAGCATCTACAACTGACTGAAATTTAAAATACACTTACCGTGCATTTGAAGCACTGTGAGTGGTAATTGTTGTTTAGAGCCTCGACCCACCTGTCTCCGGCTTCAATAGGAAAACCACAACCCACGCATTTTGTAGTAAATAATTCATTCCAATCTGTAATAAACACTTTATATTAGATTTATTTCTTTTTAAAATGATACTGATTGTGCATCTATTTAGCATAATTATAATGTCAGTTTGAATGAAAAATGATTTTTTTTTCAATTCCTTCTATTATATATATAGTTCACACTATATACTTATTTAAGTGCTAATTTGATATCGGGGGTAGTAGCGCCAAGCTGTTGTTTATGTTCGCCAAGATGGGCGATAATATTACAATATGGTTAGCTTAATATTTTTATCGTCTGTCGATGTGGTTGCCATGGGGATAACGTATATTAGAAATAACTTTTATTCGTTTTTCCCGCTATAACCCTTTGATTTCAGACGATATCTTTAAAAATTTAACCATTTTCAGTTTAATTTTTCTATTTGCGTCTTCTGTTTAATTCTGGGCTACTTTCGAATATGGATATTTCTCTATATATTTATTTATCTTCGTGGCATTTTCAATCGTTAATAAAATACATTTTAAAGCGCTCAATTGAGCTGAAATTTTATATATATGATTATTTTGGATGACAATACAGTACAAATACAGTCACGTTGGCATCATTTTTGGCGACTTGTGTCAAAACATGAAAAGGTTTTTTTCTCACATTTATAAATTAATTATAATTAATTAATCATTTAATTTTAATTATAATTAATTAAAATTAATTGATTGAAACTAATTATTTAAAGAATTACAGATACAGCCACGTTTTTTTCTCACGTTTTAAAGCATTCAGTTGGACTGAAATTTTATATACACGATTGTTTTGGATGACAGTGCGATACTTTAATGATAATTAATAAGAATTAATTACCACTTAATGTTGTGATTCTGTCCTATGTATATACATATTTATATTAATTGTAACTATTTAATAAAAGTAGCTAAAATAAAAATTTTCTTTGTTGATCTAAAAAGGAATTGACTTTTTTTTTTATATATTACTTGTTTTTAAATTTTAATTCTCAAAGTTTTTTAAAAATATCTTTGGTAAGTAATAAATAGGCAATAATGCTTTTATTTTCTCAATCTTCATGCAAGTTAATTATCTTACTTTGGGAATAGCAAATGAAATATAAAATAGCAGTCGAAAACAGAAAATGCTATTAAAATGTCAATTGCAATCAGTGGCGTACGCAGCCTAATTTTAAGGGAGGGATAATATAGGATGTCCGAAAAGTACGGCTACCTTTACAAAAATAATTTAAAATAAACAAAGATTTTCTCTTACGGTTTTTATGTTCCATAAATAACAGAACTAAAGTTTCTCTTAAGTGAAATGCAAATAAAATGGCACAACGTCCGAGTTTTGCAACATTTTTGGTTAAAAAAAACTTCTCAGCCAGAACAAGCACAAGTTGTAGCATAGTTTATTGAATTTTAATCTGCAACAATGTACAACGTGAATTTCGTATTACCTATAACCGAAATCCACAATTACTATGTGGCATGAAAGATTTATGATAAGTAGTGTATTGTCAAAAGTGAAATCTAGCCTCCCTAGCAGTAGCTAAGGAAGAGAGATGACGTTACTCTTATAGACTCCATGTATCAAACTCGTCTAAAGGTGCACACAATGAAATCGGGCGATTAAATATTATAAAAAAAATAACTTTGGTATTTTTTTTATGGAACATAAAAAACCGTGAATATGTTTGTTTATTTGTAATTAAAATCTGAAAGTATAGTCATACTTTTCAAACAATTGGTATATTAAAAAGAAAAAATCATACACGAAAGTGCCGAGACGTAACCTTTCTGCTAACAAGTAATATAAAAAAATTTTGGCAATTACTTAGGTCAACAAAGAAAATTTTATTTTAGTTACTTTTTATTAAATAGTTGCAATTAATGTAAATACGTATATACATATGACACAATCCCAATATTAAGTGACAAAATAGAAAGCAATTATCCATTTTCCTTTTTATTTATGGTGATGGACTATTTTTGCTTTGTTTTGTTTGTTACTATTTATTGAAATTTAATTATTCTAATAAAATAGTATAGTAAAAAAGAAATCACATTCTCAGAAATTACGTCAACACAGGTGGGATCCGAACCCACAAAGTTTGGATTAGAAGACCATTGTGTTACAGGGACACAACGAACGATTTTCCTTTCTACATATGCTGTTGGTCTATTATTTTTGTTTGTTACTGTTTATTCATTTTTAAATTTAATTAATGAATAAATATTTGAAAAAACTGTATTAACATCAAGTGTCATCCTCTACAAGTTTAAAAAAATGTATTTGAACTTGAATGGATGAATAGAAAATATTTTATTAACTGAAAATTTAAACTAGATTATATATATATATATATATATATATTTAAATATATATAATTCAATCACAACACAGGAATCAATATAAAAAAAAAATTGAAACTAAATGAATCCTATAACATAAAAATCCCATTTCCGAATAACAATGGCGAATATAGAAAGACAAAATTCCAACGTTTTCAAACAAAATTAAAAAATTTTATAAAATAAAAATATATAAAATATCCAAGTGCAACCTCGGACTTAGGACCGATAAGTGGGGTTAACTAGTTTGATGGCGCCAACCTTCCCCCTATTGCAACTTGGTAAATTAATCTTAAAATGTCCAATTCTCAAAAATTTAAAAGTTAAAATTAAACCATTAAACTTGAAAAATTAAACTATTCGCCATCGCATTCTGAAAGATATTATATTAAAATATTAAAATTCTAAAACAAATTAAAATTCTAAAACAAATAATTGCATAATGTAAGTGAACTCTCAAACACCAAAGATGACTCACTCATCCTTAGGTAGAAAAATGTCTAAAATCCGAAAGTTCAAATTAAAAACCAATTATTTTCACAAATGAATAGCGTAAATCATTAAAAACTCACCAAAAAGCATTCTACAATAATTCAATTCACAAACTCTGAACGATTTTTCTCTCATATTTAATACAACAATTACCTCTCCTATATTTTGCTCACAACACCCACTAATGCCATGTCAATCCAAATGATTCAAAATCTCACACCAGAGTTCAATCATTTGGTATTAGATGCAAATCAGATTGCATGCAAAAAAGTTGCTTGATTGGTCATAAACGTTTGATTGGATAAATAATTTTAAAGTGTAGTCGTGTAAATATTGGTCTATGTGTATACTATAATGTATTCTGTGTGTGGAATGCACAAATTCTTCACAGCTGGACCACTAACACAAGCTGACTTTGTGGACCTAATGTTGTGTGGTGGATTTGTGCATTTATGAGTTTAAAAATATTTTTAAGAAATATTTTTGATCTATGTATTTTCTCAAGAAGTTGATGGGATAATCATTCTGTATGCAACAAAATATAAATTTCTGGATGTTCTTGAATTTGTCAATATTGTGTGTAGTTAAAATATTATTTCTCATCAAAAAATTTAAAATTATATTTCTAAATATTGAAATATGTAAGCAGCTATTGAAGTTCGGTATCTTTATGACATTGAAGTTAAATGCTTCCCTTTTATCATAGATATTGCTATATAATTTGTTGTCAATAATATTTAAATCTAAATCTAAAAATTCAACTTTGCTGGAGTTAAATTTGTCTGTATTAATTTTAGGTATTCCGGATAAAAATTAATGTTTGGTTTAAATTCAATGTCGCGACCTATAACAATTAAATCATCTATGTATCTTAATAAGATGCAAGATGGTTCCCTTCTTCGATTTGATTCATAGTGGTGTAAATACAGGTTAGCGAGACTGTTACTGGCTGGACCACCCTGAGGCAATCCTATAATTTGTTTGTAGAGTTTGTTTTATCAAAAATAATAAAATTCTCCTGTATTACAAAACGAATTAGTGTATTGAACTTTTTAAAACTAATGTAATCATTCAAACCATATTTCTCATATGCATCTGAAAGTACCTGAATTATATCTTCTATTTTGATTGAATTAAATAAATCTTCGAAATCAAATCCATGCACTGAAAATACTTCTTGTTGCTCAACCTTCTTTATTACATCATGGCTGTTTTTTATAATACAAGTATCTTTAAATTTGTCTATTGTATCTTGTAATATGGTCTGTAAAATTCTCCCCGATTTGGATATATATGTATTGAACCCATTTGTTACACTGCGGAATTTGACTGGATTTTTATGAAATTTAGGAGTCAAAAATATATGGGGATATTTAATTTTATTTATATATATATATATATATATATATATATATATATATATATATATATAGTGAAGAGAGAGAACTATAATAGTAGAAATAGTAAAATTAATACTGTGTTGGCTGTGAAAGAGGTTTGAAGCCCCAAACTCCATCCTTGTGTACAGCACTGACTGCAATAAATGATTCATTTTCTAGTTATCTGACAGGGATTGCTGAATACTTAATGAAGCACTTTTAAAATTTGTGATTGCGTAGTAAATTCGCTTTAAAATTTACGTTTAGCGGTAATTTCTCAATTTATGAAACGATAAACACAACTTCAAATTTACATAAAAAGATCAAATGAAATTGTTAAAGTAATACAAAGTAAGATTCTATCAATTACATGCGGTAATATATAAAATGATTCTTGCCTTTTTCACAATACGGCATTCCATCTTCCAAATAAAATGAGCTATTTCCGAAAGGCTTGTTGCAATAGCAACAAATGAAACAATTTGGATGCCATTGTTTATCTAAGGCCTTGAGACAGTCCTAAAAAAGAAATTTAAATTTTTAAAATTGTTGATTGGGAGATACGATTCATTTTTAGAATTCTAAATTGTTCCATATCTAAAAAACAGCTACGTAAAAATAACACCCAATTAAGTAATAATGCACACTTCCCACTTCGATGCAATGCATCACATTTTCAAGTTTACAATTTATTTAGGATAAAAATGAAAGATGATGTTCGAAAAATTGAAACAATGGTATATTTTTTAACTCATTCACTGCCAACTACGAGATATCTCATAGTAAGTGTGTGTACCAAAAATGCCAGCTACGAGATATCTCGTAGTTTGAGCTGCAATTTTAGATTAATTACATATCTCCATTTGAGTTAGGAATTATTAAAAATGATGAATGAAAAAAATGATACAGTGGAAAAATTACATTAATTATTAATTTTTATTATTAAAATTATAACTTAGACAGTTATATTATAACATAATAATTATATATCTATGAATGTATTCCCCAAAAAATCAAACGTATTTTTACTGTTGTTGCTATGTATGATGAGCTTTAAAGCACGGATCAACGAAAAAGGGGGGGGGTTTTTGGGGATTCACTAAACAAAATATCATTTTTATTTTTTTTTGCTTTGTACTTAGACAATTTGAAAAGGGGTGAGTGAGTTCTTTAACGTCCCCTGTTCAGCACACAATTTTGGCGAGGGAACACGTAATTTTAAACCCATTTCGGGACGAAAAATTGAGCTGGCCCCCTCCCCAAACCAAACCCAATTTAAAGGGGGATTTTGATTCGACAGATTTAACGTGCATCGCTTCCCACGGGGGGTCTTTGAAATCCGAATTGGCGCCAGCCACAATCCGATACTTTGACCACGAGGTACTGGGGTTTTTTTGTGGGGGGAAGTTTTCTGAATAAAATCCTTTGTTTTTTATAACATTCTTTTTTTGCATGCTACGTCGCCATCAAAAATGATTATAACGATTTTTTAAATTGACGCATCTTCATCTTTTTTTTGATTTTTGTTAAGAACATGCATACGTTCCGCCTTTTGGGGTAAGTGTTTTTTTTGTACCAAATGTTTTTTTCCGATCGAAATTTTTACTTATCGTAAATTTCTTTTTTAAACTTTTGTTTCCTCCCCCATGGGTTTTCCCCAGTTGTTTTTTTAACATCTGGGGAATCTCGACATAACATTACGGGATTTCCCCTTAAAATTTAAAGGGGAAGAGTTTAAATCAAAAAAAACAAAAAAAACAACTTCGTACATGAAGATTTTTACAGGTAAAAAAAAAAAAGGGAGATATTGTGAATGGCATTCCACAGACAAGTTATCCGTCGTTACTGTACATGCCATTACAATATTATACCACTAACTTAATATGATTACATTTAGTAAAAATTTTCTTTAAAAAAAAATCTTAAGGGCAAGAGCCAAATTTCCTGGCAGTGAATGGATTGGGTTTAAAACCCCCAAAAAATTTATAATCAAATTATGATTTAATATACAACCCTATTCATTGAAATTAAATAATACGACTAGAACACACAATGAATATAACATAGTAATTTTAGAGAAAATATTCGAGATGGAATAAAATAAAATAATAAAAGGGATAGAGAAAATTGCAGATATAAAATAAAGATCACAACGACAAGTTTTTGAATTTGGGCGGTTTAGCATTTTGTAAATTTTTTTATATTGTATTGGCAACCCTCCCGGTTCGTTTCGAGCAGTTACCCGGGCATGAACCACAGGGGGGTCTTGCCGTTCCGAGATGAATAAATGTGTATATTTTATCCGGTGGTGTTAACTTAAACAAAAAGCATTTAAAATTTGACCAAATTACAGCAAAAGGGCCCCGAGGGGTTTGAACACGCAATCGAACGAAAGATGAAAAAACTGCCGGTTCATGCAAAAATTTTAAAAAAATTTTGGGTTTGGCCCCACCCCAAAAATTGTTATTTTCATTTTCCCCAGAAACTTTAAAAAAAATTAACCGAAATCGGACAAGGTAGGACGTTGTTTTTGCCCGCGGTTTATTCCCCCCGTCGACCTGAACCCAACATCCGCTGAAATTCAAAATTTAAAACAAATTGAAATTAAAAATTTAAATATCTCGTAGTCGCCCCCCGAAAAAAACCATTCTTTCGTCGGAAGTCATCGTCGCGCCTGAAATAAAAAAAACAAACCTGAGGTTTTTGTTTATCACAAACGTTACGGCGAACGCCCGTAACTTTTCCCCCCTTTGCGACTTTACATCCCCAAACCTTATGACCGTTCAGTGGGAAAAATTGGCAATTCAGCGGCTTTTTGAGTCATGTAAATGCGTTCAAAAAAATGTCCCCTATTTGTTTTGAAAACATCCCAAACGACGTTATTTAGTTGTTTCGAGACCAGCAATTACAAAACCAAAAAAAAAAAGGAAACCAAAATTTAAATTTTTTTACCAAGATTCTACAATCAAAATTTTAGGCCAAAAAATTACGTGATTTAAATTTATTGGATCATTTTAATTTAATAGCAGATGTTAACACAGCGATAGGGTTCCTTTTTTTAAAAAAGTACGGATTAATAATCGACATCAAAACAATTATATCCATTGAAAAAATTATCCACAAAAGGAGGTTTTATGGTTTCTAACTAGTTAAATTTTCCCTCACGATTGGGAATTTTCTCCATCCACGGATTTTCCCGATTTTAGAGACCCCAATTTTAAATAAAAAATTAAAACACAAATTTTCTTTAATTAAAAACGGTCCTCCAGTGTTCGAGCGCGAAAGTTAAACCACAACAATCTAAGCTGAAAAACAAGAATTTCAAATATGCTCGATCGGGGCATTATTATCCCTTCTAAATCAAACTGGTGTTCTCCATTGCACAGGGTTTTCCCAAAAAAGAAGAAATTGGGGTCCTTGGGTGATTATCGTGTTAAACAAGAAAAAAGACCGACCGATCCCTTTTTCCCAAATTTAAAAAAGTTTTAACGAAAACCAAAGGAAAAACAAAAAAAACGGGATATTCAAAGAGCTTCCATCATTCCCATTCATCCTGCCAAAGAAAAAAACGGCAAAAATTACAAATTTGAACTTTTGAATTTGTTTTATATTCGGATTTTTAAGCCGCACAAACGTGGGTGCGATTTATACACGGGTTTTGGGGTTTAGACTATTGTTTCTTACTTGACGACATATTAGATAAACGCCCCTCATAAAAACACGTGGGGAAGTTTAAAAATTGTGTTTTGGTTTGCCATCAACCCAGTAAATGCACGGATGCTCAAATCCCTTTGTGGGTTTCCTGGAGATAAAAAATGATCTTCCCCCTTCCCGAAAAAAATAGAACTCATCGCTAATTTTAAACAAAACCACCACAGTTCACGACCCAGAAAAATTTTGGGGTTTTTAAATTTTATAAAAATTTTACCTAAGGCAGCAAATACAAGCTCCTTTTCTGAATTTCTAAAAAACCAAAGAAAAAATATAAAGGGGAAGTGAAAAGGAACCCGGGAAATTAAACCCTTTAACCAATGAAAATCAACCCCGCTAACGTTAATTTTAGCTCATCCCTTTTACAGGATGCTGATTCGCATTGATGACGATGCTGTGACTTTGGTCTTGGTGCCTCCTTAAAGGAAACAAGCCTGGTTTTAAACCTTTGATTTTTTCAAAAAAAAACCAGCTCAAACAAATACAGTTTTTGATCGAACTTCGGCAGCTTTTTCCCCTATCAAGTATTTCCGACTATGATAGAGGGGGCGCGTACAATATTATACAACCCCAAACCTTTTAAAATTCGCCTTTAATCAAAATAGATAAGGTAGTCCACGCCAACTGCGCCACTTAGTTTTATTTTTCCCACCACCGATATTGCGTCCCAATTATAATTGGGCCCGCAGACGCATTTTCGATATCAGCAATTGTTAGCCTGTACCATAGATTATGAGGAATTTCACAAAAGCAAAGGGTGATGATGAATTAAAAGCACTACCGCCACGAACCCAAAATCTTTTTCTTAAACAGAAAAATGCCAGAACAACTACCGAAATATAGTGATATTTCCCCGGGTACATACGCCCTTCTGCCTCATGCTTCCACGAACGTCTTTCTTGCAGTCCCCTTTCGCATCCTGAATTGGGGCCCGAAAGTAACCCCAAAAGATTCGTATGGACTTCCCAAAAAAGATATCCAGGTTGGACCCGTAGCTGCATTCCCCGCCGGAGTTAAAATTCAAAGGGATACAAAAACTTGGGCATTTTGGTTCCAGATGGATTTCACCACCTCCATTTGGATATTATTGGGCCCCTTTTCCCCCATCCCGGATTTTCTTTTTCCTTTCGGCCATTGATCGTTTTTCGGGAGGGCATCCATTTTGATATGACAGCAAGACATGCAGCAGCAGTAACCGTGAGTGGGTTCCACGATTTGGGTTCCGGTCGATTACAACAACCGGTCGCAATTTTAGTCTCCCCCGTAGGGGAATGGCGTTTTGGGAAATTTGCAAGATAAGAACCACGCCGTCACCCTTCATCCAAACCGTGAGGCCACCGGTTTTCAAAGCCGTTTTATGGCTCACGCCACTCCACGCTGGACAGAAGTCCCTTCCTTTTTTTCTCCTTGGGTTCGCTTTCTTTGGGGGGCATTAATGTACCCGCTGAAATGGGCGGAACAACTATCCGTCTCCCAGTGATTTTTTCCGTACGGGTACCAATGTTTTGAGTTTGGCAACAACTAAACAAACAATGCATAATCTCAAACCCGTTCCCAATCTTTTACATGGACGTAAAACTGTTTTTTGTACACCCCAACCCCCTCAATGTTCACGATTTTAGACATGATGCATCAGAAACCATTACAACCTCCCCTACGATGGGCCTTATTTGTTAAACCTTGAAAAATCATCACCTGGCAAAGGGAAAAAATTTTTTTTATCGATAGGGTTAAAACCCGCATTCATGTTGTTGACAAACCCCAAATCAACCAACCATCTGTTTTCCCTAAACAAAGAGGTTCCTTACCCAAACCACCCGTTGGTCGGGGATTCCCACAAAGATACGTGTCAACCTGATCCTTTTAAGACCTCCTTTCCAGTTTTGGACACTGGGGGGGGGTACTGTGGGGCTGGCTCTTTAGCATTTCGTAAAAAATTTTATATTGTATCTGGGAACCCTACTGGTTCGTTTCGAGCAGTTACCGGGGATGAACCACAGAGGGCTTCTTCTCGAGGAAAGAATAAATGTGGTATATTTTCCGGGGGTGTTAACAAACACGAAAAACACAATAAAACCAAATTAAAACATAAAAAGACGTTTTGAAAATACACGAGGGGTTTTTGGGGTGATTTGAATTTTTTGACGGGGATAAAAACGCATTGATTTTAACATCTGTTATTTCAACCGACATTGTAAAAATCTGTATTCAATGCGGGCTCATGATTTTAATTATTGAACTAACGTGGCCTAGATCACAATGATAAGACATGTATTGAAAAGTATCAATGTTGTCACGGAGAATTAGATCCATAGCAAATATTAAACACAGGTTGAAGCAATTAATGATTAAAGTGCAGTAAGTAATAGTCTTTCAAACTGGTCAGCAAAATTAGTTTTATGGCAAGCAAAAAACAGTATTAAAGTGAAAAAACATAAGTATATTTTCTCCTCGAAAATTACTTTTGATGAATCTTAAAAGCATTTTCGCTTTCTTATGTATTATACGTTGCTTTTTTTGGTGTTTCTTTTTACTATTTCAAATTTTATAGAAGCCCAGTGGTCGAGTGGTAGTGTATCAGCGCTTCCACGCCACAGGTCCGGGATTCAAATTCGGGTTGCGCAAGGTCAACTCAGCCTTTCATTTCTTCAGCGGGTCAGTAAAATGAGAACCAAGCTTGTGCCTGAGAACTAAATACTGGGGGTTTCGCATCAGACTGGCCCCCTGGCCGGAACATCTGCTCATGCACTTCAACGCCCGAGGTCTCGAAAACTGAGACGGGCACAGTAGGCCTGGCCCTCATGGGTAGTTGTGCAATTGAAAAAGAGAATTTCAAATTTTACACGAAATTAAGTCTTAAATGCAATTCTCCAGAAAAATTTAAAATACTTAAAAATTAAGTCTTTCAGAAATCTTAAGAGATGAGGCAAGTAAAATTTTATTTTTAACCATACTGAAAGGGTTACGAACTTTAAAAAAAAAGGTTTTTAAGAAACCCTATGATTTCTAATTTTTTAAAAAAAATATTTCACTGTAACACTAATGTTTTTATAGATTTATTAGAATGCACGTCTCATATTTAAATATTGTCACTGAGAACTATAGTCACGAAGTCACATAAATGTATAAAGTTGAACGATTCTTTGAAAGGAGCAATACTTTGAGGTACTTTATTAACAAATATAAGTGAGGTCTTTATTTATTTATGATCATTAAAAGAAAATTATGATTTTATGGAGAGATAAGCATAGAATATACCGATAATGTTTCGAAAAAATTCTTCTATAATAAATTAGTTTTCTTTATCTTTCTTTTAAACTAACTAAATGCACCAAATAATCACTCGCAAGGATTCCTTGTTTTATACATTGTTGAGCGGTATTTTATTATCCCATCATTATACCAAAGAATCAATAATTATCAGTTATCGGAATGAGGAACTAATCTATAGAAATTGAATTCGATTTTTAATCGAGTTTAAATTATAAGGTAAATAGATATCAATAACTGTATTATATACAACGAGTATCCTGCCTTTTTCTTTAATATTTTAACAGGAATTCCCGAAACATTTACCAATTCAAATGTCAGGAAATAAGATTTACTGTGTTTTCAAAAAGTGTACTTCACTTGGGTCTCCCATTCCAGTGTGACTTTTTGCTCAGTAATAATGCTATAAAACAAAACATTTTTTGTTTGTTTTTGTATTTACCATATTTACAAAATAATAAAATTTGTTTTTCTTACTCCTTTGATTCTCAGTCCACATTTTGAGCAAGATGGAGCCAAATGCACTTCATAGCAATTTTCGCAATACAATTGTCCTCTGTCTTCAACGAATCCTATATTGACTAAAGAAGTCTGGCATCTATTGTTGGCACATGTGAAGTGATCAGGGCACCAGGATTTGCCAAGAGCTACAACAAATGGACCTCTGAGGAAAGAAAAGTATATTTTATAAAATTGTTTTTCATATTATCTTCAAATACTTTTGGTCTTAATTTATAGTGATGAAATACAGAGGCATGGGTAGCAAAACTTTATTAGACAGTGGTTCCCAAACATATTGTTCTTATGGAACCCCTTTTATACCCAAAACTTAACCATGACCCACAAATGAAATAACTCTATTTCGATGCATATTAGAAAAATTACAAATGTATAACGTCTGAGACACAGGGATATCTGAAAATGTATTTTTTAAGGCTGTATTCGCCATATGTACGAGAGCATGAACTTGACGCGGAGCACATTTTCGGACAGAAAAAGTACCTCAATTTTATAAAAATTTGTGACATGGTAACTCATGCATCTGTTTATAATATATAGTGTTTTTAAAATTTCAAATTATTTCATAAATAATCAGATTTTTCCTTTTAACATGTAATAGGATAGCTCATTTAGCATTACGGTATAGGGAAAAAAAATGTGAAACATATTTTATAAAAAAAAAAATGTGTTAAAACTGGGATAAGAATGAGTAGTTTGATAAAATAAGTGATTCTCTTAAAGATAGGAAGCCAGAATATAATATTAAAGTTGGAATCTTTTTATATCTGAAAAAATGCTTGGAATTTGGTCCCTATTCTTTAACATTAGCCGAAAACAGCCTTAAGTATAAATTTTGCTTTAAAATATTAAAACAATCTTTTTTTCAATGAGATGGATGATATAAGATTATGCATATTCGGATTTACATTGTTTTGGATGACCAGAAGATTCATGTTCTATCGCAAAATTGCTTTCTCTGTACACTTTGCGTTTTTGGTTCTTATGGTTTAAATTGTGTAATTTTTGTGAGTTTTTAATTTTTGATCTTGTAGTGTTGTAACTTAAATTTAAAATTTTGATTTCAATGCAGTTTTGTTCTTTGGCGAGGGGCCTAATTTACTATTTTCTTTCTGATTTCTGATTTTTCTTCTTTGCAATATGAGACTACAACAGCAGATGGCAATTGCATTAAAAATACCAGCAAAGCATACTTTATCTTCGTACAATACAAAAAGAGTAATACAGCTTTCTGTTCAAAATTTAGGACAATTTGCATTCACTTCACATCTCGGAAGCATGCATAAAACAAAAATAAACTGCTTACCACATGGACGACTCTTTTATATTGCCATATTTTAAATAAATTATTGCACACATGTAGCGATGAGATTCTGTTCCTATTTAAATCTGCATAGATGGCCGCAACCGCGACCAACACGATTTCTACCATGTGATGCTTATTACTTGTATTTTATGTACATGTATATACCAAAGGACCAAAGATGTGCTCAGCTTTCTGTCCTGCTTAGGGTGGAGGTTGTGGCATGTTTCAGAGTCATCACCGGACATGATTACCTGCAAGCCCATCTGTTTAAGATTGGCCTGGCTGATTCACCGCCTTGCCCTCTCAGTAAATTCGTGCCAATGACTGGGGAGTATCTATCCACTAGCCCCGCTGTACTTCATGTTCTCTCAAAAGACAACTGTGCAGTTCTCCCTCCTGCTATATAGCGCAACATCTGCTTTGTATTGGATTGCAAGACACCTTATATCCAAGAGGACGTTGGCGGGCGTAATTTAAAAAAAAAAATGTACATGTATATAGAATTTTACTTAAAATTTTTAATTTTACTCTGAAATTGTTTTATTTCGTAAAAATCATTATTTAACTTTCATGATAATGGAAATGAGTTACAAATATTTTGTTTTATGTTAAACCTTTCGTGATACTCTTAAAGATGTTTTCGGTTAGTGTTAAAGAATAGGACCCGAATTTGGAACATTTTTTCAGATATAAAAGAATGAAAAATTAATATGATATCCTGGCTTCACTATCCTTTAAAGAGCAGTAATTTTTTTACTATACTTCCCATTTTTAACCGAGTTGATTCATTTTTTTTCTGGTATAAAATGTGTTTCGTGTTTTTTCTCCTATATCGTAATGTTAAATGGGCTACACCTTCACGTATTAAAACAAAAAAAATATTCATTGGATATTTTGAAATTTTTTTAAAACACTATATTGTTAACTGAGATATGAGCTAAGATATTGCAAATTTCCATGGAAATTGAGGAATTTTTCTGTCTGAAAATGTGCTTCGCGTTTAGTTCAAGCTCTCGTACTTTTACCAAAGACAGCCTTAACGCTGTGCCCCATCCCCCATTAATCTTTATTTTCTGAGGATTCCTTCAGCAGTCGCAAGGCCCCCTAGGAATCCGTAGGAATATCTTTGGGAACAAATGCATTAAGAGATAATAGTGCATAACATTGCTCAAGGAATTTGATTTACCTTATGGGTGTTCCACAAATTTGACAGATAGGAATCCTGGTACCACTTGCAGCCTGAGGTTTCATCTGTCCTCTTCCTCTTTTAGGGGCTGGACTGGAACCTGTACCAGCATTCATGGCTACTCCTGATTGTAAATCTGAGGAAGTGGAAGTAGTGGTAACAGAACTGCTCATGTTCCAGGTTTGGACCTTACTGCTCTGAACTGGGTTACGTGGCTTAGGACTAGTAGCAGGTGGTGTTTTAGTTCCAGAGGACAGATTGAAAATAGGCTTGGGGGTTGGGCTAGAGATTTTCGGAGTGGGTGAAGTAGAAGGTGGGAATTTAGGAGCGGCATGTTGGGTGCCGGGAGGAGGTCTGTAGGATGGCAAAGGAGGGTTAATATTGGAAGTTAAGAGAGATTCCGTTGCAGGTGTACTCTTCTGAGGTGGCCACACAAATTTATGACCTGTGAGGAAGAAAGTAGATAGAAGAAAAGAGAAAGAGAAAAAAAGGATCGTGTAAAAGAAAGAACCAGTTTTTTAGTGAGGCAATAAAGGAGAAAACGAAAAGCTTCATATTTGTGTATAGATAATAAAACATAAAACCTTTGCAAAATATAAAAATGCCTATTTTCAGCTAAACAGTACGGAAAAAAATCTATTTTTGATAAATTGCTGGTGAAGGTTATAGATTAAAAATCCGATTTAAAATCAAGAGAAATTTATAGAATTGTCCTGGAAATTTAGACAAGTTATTTAAAACAATTACCTCTTTAAGGTTTTAACACTCAGTTAATAAAGCTTTTTACTTGTTTTATTTAAATGAGATTTGACTAACATTTTTTCATAAAATTGAACCCAGAAAATTATTTTTTTAGCTCTTAGAATGATAAGACTAGAACAATACTATAGTAATTTTTATTGAGTTCATACTTTAGGACGTTAAATAAATGAAAGAAACACATCGAATTTTAAAAATAATGTATAAAAGTTTCACATGTTTGATTTAAAAAAAATTAATAGATAATTATAAATAAGGATTATTTACTTTTTATTCTATTTATATTTATTTCTTTTAATAACAAAAATTTTAATTTTATTCTATTAACTAATTTTGTGAGTGTGATTGGAGTTAATTTAAACGAAAATTTAATTCCTATGTATTTTGGATGGTAGCTCAAAAGGGAACAAATTATAATAGAAAGCTCTTCTAACTTTTCAAACCATTTCACAAAATTATTATTTTTTCATCAAAGACAAGAATAAAAACACAAACAAATATATTTTATACAACATAGTTAAATTTTAATTATTGTATCATTATAAGTTTGAACTAGCGCAAAATTAATAAATTTTTCTAGATTTTTCTTCATTAGAAATTATTATATGTCAAGTAAGGATTAATATGAAAAATATAAAATGTCCTTATTAATTTTTTTACTTGCACGAAAGGAAAATAAATAATGACAAGTGAATATACAAAGTTAATTCCAAATTTTAAAAAAATCATGCAAAATTTTTCTATTTTTTACAATTTTGTTAATGGCATTTAATAAAAAAGATCATATGCAATTCTGAAGTTTTTTCTTTGCATTTTTTTAACATTTTTTTAAAAAAAAAGATGGTTAGTAAAACCAGTTGTTAAAATAATTCTTTTAACTGCATACAACTAGCAAAATATACTAAATATATGAATGCAAAACGTTTCATTCCATCCAAAAGAATTTAGTGAAGTTTATTAGCGATTAGAATGCTTCATCTTTTAAACAATAAAACCAACTACGAAAGAAAAACGTTAATGAATAAAAATTAAAATTAGTTATTCAGTAAGCTTATTCATATTCCCTTACTTAAATATTTTTTGTTTCTGCTTTTTAAAAATGTTTAAAAAAAGTACGAAATTAATACACTGGGAGAAGGTCAATATTTGATTTTCGAGTAAATATTGATATTTATCAGTGTGTATGTAAATTATGAGACTAATTAAAATTTAATTTAAATTTTAATCACTAATTTTTTGCAATGTTAACGTTTTAAATGTTGATCTAAATTATTCTTTCATTTTGATTTTCATCAAATTTCCTTTCAATTTAAGAATATGAAGAGTTTTGTATAAAGTTGTAATATAATTAAAATTGAAAATTCTTGAAATTTCATGTACAGTTACAACCATTACTGCTGGTTTTTTAAAAAAGCCAATTCTAATTAACATAAAAAGGTAAGTTTATAAAGCATAAATAAAACTATTAAATATTTAATATTGTACTGAATTTCTTTAATTATCGTATTATTTATTCTAAGAGCAATATTTCTTTCTCACAACCAGGCTCCTTATAAAAAAAATGCATTTTTAAAAATTTTTTAAATTAATACTGCAGAGTGATGCTGTCTTTAAAAATAATACTGACAGTAGCTCGAATATTTTAATCTAATTTAAAATCGTACTTCAGAACATTAAATTAAGCAGCTTCTCTTGAAAAAAGGCTAAATATATACAATTAAATAAAATACAAAGTAAATAAATAAATAAAACTTTCTCATGTACATACACCGAAGAACCAAAAACCAAAAAAACACTGGTACAGACATGCATATATAAATAAAGAGATATGGAACCAACCAGAGTACGGCGCTGCGGTCGGTATAGTCTGTATAAGACAATAAGTGTCTGGCACAGTTGTTAAATAGGTTACTGCTGCTACAATGGCAGGTTATCAAGATTTAAGTGAGTATAAACGTGGTGTTATAGTCGGCGCTCGAAAGATGAGACATATAGCATCTCCAAGGTAGCGATGAAATTTGGATTTTCACGTACGACCATTTCACGAGTGTACCGTGAATATCAGGAATCCGGTAAAACATCAAATCTACGACATCGCTGGGGCCGGAAAAAAATCATGCAAGAACGGGGCCAACGACGATTGACAAGAATCATTAAGCGAGACAGATGTGCTACCCTTCCGCAAATTGCTACAGATTTTAATGCTGAGCCATCAACAAGTGTTACCGTGAGAGCCCTTCAACGAAACATCATCGATACGGGCTTTCGGAGCCGAAGGCCTACTCGTGTACTCTTGTTGACTGCACGACACAAAGCTTTACGCCTCGCCTGGGCCCATCAACACCGACATTGGACTGTTGATGCCTGGAAACACGTTGCCTGGTCTGACGAGTCTCGTTTCCAATTGAATCGAACTGATGGACATGCACGTGTATGGAGATAACCTCATTAATCCATGGACCCTAAATGTCAACAGAGGACTGTTCAAGCTAGTGGAGGCTCTGTGATGGTATGGGGCGAGTGCAGTTGGCGTGATATGGGACTCCTGATACGTCTAGATACGACTCTGACAGGTGACAGGTACGTAAGCATCCTGTTTGATTACCTGTACATATTTCATGTCCATTGTGTATTCCGACGGACTTTGGGAATTCCAGCAGGAACATGAGACACCCCACACGTCCAGAATTGCTACAGAGTGGCTGCAGAAGCACCCTTCTGGATTTAGAAACTTCCGCTGGCCACCAAAATCCCCAGACAGGAACATTATTGAATATATCCGAGATGCCTCGCAACGTGTTGTTCAGAAGAGATCTTCCCCGTCTTACTCCTACTGATTTATAGACAGCCCTGCAGGATTCATGGTGTCAATTACCTCCAGCACTACTTCAGACATTAATCGAATCCATGCCACGTCGCGTTGCTGGACTTCTGCGTGCAAGTGGGGCCCTATACGATATTAGGCTGGTGTACCAGTTTTTTTGGCTCTTCAACGTATATTTATGTATTTAACTGAATAATGTCGCAGAAAGAAAATGATTTAATTCACAATGTATTCATTTATTGCTTAAAAAAATTAATTTTATCAACGCTCAGACTGTTCTACTGATTCTTAACGGATCTGATAGTTTCCGCAGAAAAATGGATGCGATTAAAATCAACATAGAATATAAAAGCAATTCGAGAACTTT
This sequence comes from Trichonephila inaurata madagascariensis, assembly GCA_019973955.1. Classification (NCBI taxonomy): domain Eukaryota; kingdom Metazoa; phylum Arthropoda; class Arachnida; order Araneae; family Nephilidae; genus Trichonephila; species Trichonephila inaurata. Next base: position 1,732 of record BMAV01027401.1, on the reverse strand, counting down.
CTGTGACTGACTTGGTTAATCTAAATAGCAGAGAGGTAATGTGAAAACAATGCAGCTTACACTTCATTCTTAAAATTTATAAAACCTGAGTGGACTGAGACCCAGCTATATTTGAAGTCCATTAGCTCCACGCTAGAATTATAGGCTCAAATTTTTGATCAGACTCTCTCATTTTAAATTATGCAAACTTTTTGTAGAACGTAATTTTTTGGAATTCGAATGGAAAAGTATTTTTCATTAATGATAATCTTTAGGGTATTTAATAGCTGAAGTTATACCGCTCTCTAGCAATTAGTTTTGAATTATCAATATTAGGTTAGTAGACATTTATGAATTTAAGAAAGTTACTCATGGAATAAAGGATTGGTTACAAATTTTCCACTTGGTAACTATAGACATGCATAGATTATATCTTCGTCTATTGTTAAAGAAAAATTCCAAGCTGGAATATTTCTTCAGAGAGAAAAATTTGAAACACTTTTTCAGATAGAAAAGTGCCCAAATATTAACATTCTATTTAAATCTCTAGAGTGTACAGAGCATTACTTTTTACATATTACATGAATAATCCTTGTTTGAATCAATTCATTATTTATTTTTAAAAATGTTTTATATTTCGTCTTGCGTACAATATAGTCAGCGGAGTTTTTAAAGATGTTTATGAAATATTTTTTGTAGTATTAATTTTTGTTTGAATCGATTTATTTCTTCTATATGAATTGCATTCGGTATTTCCTCTTCTGTATTACAACGTTAATAAGATATTTAAATTTGATGGTTAAGAGATAGAAAAATTATTTGTAAAACAGTTCTAAATTTTAGAATCTTCATAAATGGTTATACTCTTGTATTAAAACCGTATGAACTTAATAATGGGGCGCTTTTTCTGTATGAAAATGTATTCCGATACTTTAATTTACATCCTGCACTTTTAACACTAGACGAAGAAATGTATAGATTAAAAGCACACACTGTATTTTCAAAATAAAAGCTAAGAAATTTATATTTAATTTTATTGCATAAAATAACATATTTGTCTATCATCTTAGAAAAGTGACAATCAACACACTTTCTAATAAAAGCAATGGCAATGCACTTCAAAATCGGAAATTAAAATTATGCAAAATAAAGCTTTTAAATTGCACTCACTTCAAACTGGTAAAAAATGAATGAGGGAATTAAAAGAAGATTATATACAGAAAAGAAAAGATAACACATCAGAGGAGGGAAAATGAGCACATAGCACAAACCATCAGTTCAAAGCGTCAAGGCCTCATATTAAAAATGTCGTGCTTTTATCATTCGTATAAATACAATTTTTCAAATAACAAAATGTGCAAGCTTTGTGAATTATTTTTGTTAGTAAACAAAAAAATAAGATAAAATCTGGCATTCTAAAATGAAAATATTCCTCTTAAATATTTTTGTCCATCAGCAAATTGTAGTGATTAATAAACGTTTTCAAAAAAAGTAGAATATGAATATATAATTGAAGTTGCAATGAAAATATTATTAAAATTACTTAAAATACTAGTATAGTTTTTTAAAAAATGGTGAATTTTCAATTTATTAATGCAAATAATCAGGGAAGATAATCAAAAATTAATTGAGGAACTAATTGAAAGGAATTACCAAATTATTACAACCAAATAATAATATTAAAACTTTTTAAAGACTGCTAAATACATATTTATTAAATTTTTTTAGATAATGAATCCCTTTTTGAAAAATT